>JAODPA010124171.1:0-17674 GCA_025585075.1 Nepenthes mirabilis
GTAATTTTGTTTAAGAATAAAAATATTAGAAAAACTTTAATTTTGCTTCGTACGACAACTTCACTGTGTTTAATGGCTATGAGATATGCGCCTCCTTGCAAAAACCAAGGCAAACAGACCCCAGAGAGAAGCACCAAACGACCCAGCAAAATCCATCGCTGTGAAGCCGAAGCAGACAAGAAAAATCAAGACCAACCAGACCAAATTTCCTCTTTCTAACCAGAACCCATTTCGCAATCTCGGTTCAAAATCGCTTAAAACCCTCCCAAACTATCAATGATTTGATTTGCGCAAATGGGAGTTCGCTCAAAAAACCTCCCCTTCTGCTCTTTCTTCCTCCTTTTCACCATTCTTCAGCGGCTCAGCACACCAGCAAAATCAGCTCAAGACTACACCAGTTTGGTGTACAAAGGCTGTGCAAAGCAAGCTCTATCAGATCCAACTGGGGTTTACTCTCAATCCTTATCTACCCTCTTTGGCTCACTTGTTCAACAGTCTTCCATAACAAAATTCTTCAAAACCAGCTCAGGTGCTGCCCAGACAACCATCTCCGGCCTCTATCAATGTAGAGGAGACCTAAGCACCGGAGATTGCTACAATTGTGTGAGCAAACTCCCACAACTTGCGGACCAGCTGTGTGGGAAAGTGATAGCAGCTAGAGTTCAGCTTCTCGGTTGCTACATCTTGTACGAGGTTTCTGGGTTTGAGCAGATTTCAGGAATGCAGATGCTTTATAAAACTTGTAGTCCCACAAATGTTGCTGGGAGTGGGTTCGAAATGAGGAGAGACACTGCTTTTACTGTGATGGAGAATGGGATTGCCAGTGGGAATATTGGATTCTATGCGACGAGCTATGAGTCTGTCTATGCGTTGGGGCAGTGTGAGGGAGATTTGGGGACTGCTGATTGTGGGGACTGCGTGAAAAATGCTGTTCAAAGAGCTCAGGTTGAGTGTGGCAGTTCGCTCTCTGGACAGGTCTATCTTAATAAATGCTTCATCACTTACAGTTACTATCCAAATGGGGTTCCTACGACAGCATCATCTTATTCTTCATCCTCATCTTCATCTTCTTCGGGTAATTATGGTTGAAGTGCTGTCAAATCTTCAATTTGGGTTGAACATTAATTTTCTTAGTTTCATCAATTCGTTATTCAAGATTAAAGCTTTGTGGGAAGGATTTTTCCCCTTTTTTGTGTTTTTTATGCTTTCCTCTGATGATCTGGGTTGGCGGTGATTTCAACTAGGGTCAGGACAAAGTACAGGGAAGACTGTTGCTATCATTCTGGGAGGGACAGCTGGAGTGGGATTCCTGATTATCTGTGCACTTTTTGTTAGAGGATTGGCAAAGAAACGTGATGGTACATGAAATATGTGAAACTTTCTTGGAAGTATTGAATCCTTGTTCTTTAGTGAGTGGATTAGTTCGTTCCTTTGATTCTGAAAGCTGTAAATTTTGTTATTTTTGTGCAGATTTTTGAAGGAAGAGAGTAGATTGCTGAAGCGGCCACCGATCATTTTGAGGTGGGTTTTTTTAATTTATGCGTTTTCGTTTCTTCAAAGAGGAACGTATAATTTTTTTAGGTTGGTTGTATCTAAAACCGAAGAAATCGTGATAAGGATGGATCAATGAAGTGGAGTCCGTTGTTCAATTTTGATAATCATGGAAACAGTTGAAACAAATGGATATAAATTTTAACGGAGGAGTGGAATTTCGGGTGCGAATGTTTGTGATCTTGGGTGGAAGAAAGAGAAATGTTCCCCTTTTTTCCCCCATTGTCATGTGATTGCTTGTCTCTTTTCCCAAGCGTTGAATTATGCATCCTCCTCTGTGCTCACCACTCAGCAGCGTTAGACTTTGAGGAAAAAAAAAGCAACGTTTCAGTTTCCATCTCTTCCTTCCTTTGGCCACTGGACCAATTCTCTGTTTTTGCGCTGCTTCTTGGTTGGAGTGTCAAAGTGTTTCAACGATATTCTCGGTTAAGGCTAAATTTGGATGGGGAGGTCCTGTTAACTACTTAAGAATAATCACTATATATATTTTTTCCATATAACTATTTTATTTTCTCACTTTTGCATTACTCTGGCGTCAATTTACGCTCACCTCTTAAAGTTTGACTACTTATGGAGGGACTTTCAAGGCATTCATCTTTGTTTCGTCGTACGAATTAATGTATAGGATTTCATGTGCACTCGTCAAGTGTATTATATTGCTAACCACAGCGTGTAACACGCAGTAGTTTAGAGTTCTTGTTTGATATCAACACCATCATGTGTTGGAAGATGCCCAAGTTTCACATCTAGAAAAGTTGAAAATTATATTATCTCACAAATGAGTTAGCCCTGACCCAAACCAATGCCTAATCACACTTGAACATAAGAGCTCATCCACAGGAGTTGATCAACTGCATCGGCAAGCCCCACAAAATCTCGGCTCATTCGGAGCCGATTCAGTGAGTAGAAAAGTTTGACCCCTTTTTTGAAAAAAAAAAATTAGAAAAATCACAAAATTAATATATATTTAAATCTAATCTTTAACACTTGATCCACTCTTTCCCAAAATCCAAACCAAATCCTTAACCTAAATTCTATTCATCGACCAATAACGACTCCGACCCGAGCACATGCGAAGGATTATCCATATATTATTTTCATATTAATCACATAGGACATGTCATGTCTATCCATGAAACTCGAAAGCAAGACCAAGTCATAAGCCACCTCTCCGATCTACCTAAAACTTCGAACATCCCAATGACCCTCAACTTCAATTCACCCATCATCCCCAAAACTCAAAATTTCTTTCCTCGATGATACTTTCAGAAACACCTAACTATCTATCTCGAACCTCAAATTAGATTACAAATCGGATCTCCTACTCTGGGCCTCAAATAGAATATTGTGACTTATAACTGCATACCCATACGCTGCTGTTGCCAACTCTAATTGATCATCTGCCTCAAATCACAATCAGAAACCTTAAAGTAGGAAAACCTTACAATCTCCTCATCTTGATAATATGCCAATGAGCAATCTCGGGAATGACATTCTGATCGGCAAGTAATAAGCTGACTTCATCAACTTATCCATCATCATCCAAATTTCTCACCGTTTGGAGTAGACTTGAAGCAGAATCTCAAAGGCTTCTTCTTCTACTCGACTTCCTCCTTACCACATAAGTCGCGAGCTCATGCCTCTTATTCTGCCTGCCTACCTTGATGCCTAATCAATTTGCCAGCAAACTATCTCCACTTTGCTAAGTAGAGAGTCCTTGGGGTTCCCTTCGAATTTGAACCACTCTAGCTCAACTATAGATGTTGATGACCTCAATTGCTCCCAAACTTTTATCAAATCAGCCAAGACTCTGACGAGAGAATTATCAAAATCACACCTCCTCTAGAATGTGCCATGGAAAAAGCACTTCGTACAATAGGCTCAAGGTTGCCTGCTCGGTCGTATCCTGCCACATGATGGCTCGTCCAGAAAGGAGCTTCATATCTAATCTTCATAAGAACTTCTCCCACAGATAGGAGCTTGTCTCGGAATCCAATCCTGATAGCAAGGGAGAAATCCCTCTAGTCAATCTTCCCATTAATATCCTCACCATAACACCTCCATGCAAAATCCTCCAAATTGCACTGCATCCTAAACTTTTTCTTGGATGATGCACCGGACCATACTAAATACAAACATACCTAGATCTCTCTCAAGAGCATCTTTCAATGCTATCATTCTTTCTGATCCATCAGGGATTGACAAATACCAATCTTGTCATCAATCTATAATCGACTTTTGGAAGCTCTCTTCATAATCATCGTTCTGTATGAACACTAATCGTTTCTGCATCTATCAAGTTGCAGCAATTTTTGAATTTTCTCAACAAATTGCCCATGATCCGGCCAGACTTGAGGAACACTACACCTCTGAGACATCAGACAGCTTCTCTCCATTTGCCATCACTTCAACCTTCTTCGGATATGCAATGAGCCGCTGAAAGAACAATCTGGCCAACCATGCATATCCTCATCGATCCATCTTTCTTCACCAAAAGTATATGAGCATTCCATGGCGATACTCGGTTAAAACCGTTCTCTAACAAACCCTGACAATAGCTACTTCCTTTCCCTTAATTTAAATAAGACCCTTCTATGTAAAGTCCTCAAAATTAGTACTAATTTTGGTATAACCTCAATAGCAACTCAAACTTCTAATCATCAATTGTCTAAGCTAATCCTCTTCCATGACTGAAGAACCAACTCTACCATCACCAGCTACAACTACAAATGTTCTGCCTTGAGAAGTCTGAATCCTATCTAGACGTCTAGGATTCGAACGCCTACGATATGGGCACTCCACTAACAAATGGCTAATCTAGCCATAATTAAAATAAGCTCTACTCTAATAAAAACAAACTTGTCCTGCGTGCTTCTCCTACAAAACTTGTAGGCTGATCTCAAAATTGGGACCTCAAGGAAGAAAATTCTGATTCATCTGACTTTCATTTAGCTTGTCTTCTAGAAAATAAATGAGTCTATCCTTCTAGCTTTGACCTCGATGCTCTAACTACTTCTAAAAGCGCTCCTCCCAAAACTGCTCTTGCTCAATCAATAGAACATGGTCTAGCACTTTGCTATATGACTACAATTTGAATGGTATTAACTGCTTTTAGATTGAATCTTAAAATCCCTGCAGAAATTTCTGGGTTCTCAGGCCTCATCTGCAACCATATAGGGAGCAAATCAAGATGGCTCTATGAATTGTGCATCATACTCAACTACTAACCTGTTTCAATTGATCTTTCAGATTCTTCAACTTCTTCCTGAATATTACCTTAGGAGGCTGAACCTTGTGCTTGTCATCGATGGATTTTTCAATAATGAAGGATTTCCAAAGACAATTATCCACCCAATTTCAGCAACGAGTGGGGAACGAATAACCCTTGAGCCTTCTTCTCACTCCTATTGCAACTTCATATCCCTACACGATCAAAATCATCATTGCCAATAAAATTAGACTGGTACTCCTTCCATCTTTGTTTCCTGCTTTCTGAAGTTAGAGTTCATAGCATAAAATCTTAATGCAACTCTATTTCTTAAGCAACATATGCATAGGCTAAGGATAGGTCCATCTACCTTGTTTACTACTTCCATTCTTGGTATGTCTTCTTTTTTTAGCTAGCCAGCCAAGCTCAACTTCTTTAATCTCCTATATGTAGTCACTGAAATTATTTATACTAGTATGGTGACTTGCCAACCAAATCACTCTTAATATCACATCAAAGTCCAGCGCATCAAATAAAATTTAATCAAGCAACTATTCACATCTACAGATTTAAGCTGGACACCAGAGTCCACAATCTTAGCAGAGAAAAGTTTACCCATCAGGATAGACATTATCAAAGTCCATTTTAGAAACATGCAACATTTACACGCAATTTCAGCGGCCACAAGCTTAATCCCTTATCTTAGCCGACTAAATTTACCTTCCTTACTATCCCAAATGCCAAACGGAGAAGGATTCTTTAAAAAATTACCTTCACAAAACATTCCAAGAAATAGAATGCGGCACTGAGAAGCCCACCATTGGTTTGCCTTACTCTCTAACTTATGGGTAGTGAACTAAACTTCATCCAAGCAACCACTAACCTCAAGCACTTTCTCCAATTTTTAAAGCCCATTATCAACCTTGACCCCATTCTTGAACAGATCAAACCTTCCCATTAATCATTTGAAGAGCGCTTTATTTTGTCCTTAACTGACCATCCTTCTCATAGCAACTAACCCTCATTTGGCTGCTCAATCATACCACCTATTATGTCACTCGCGTAACCCATTATAACAAATGAACCAACTCAAACTTCAACCTCTACAACCTGAATCTCTATTTGGGGGGGGGAGCCAAACTTATTATGCCAAATATTCAATTATTTACCCAAAATGACCCCGAACACCTCTCCTTACGACCTTTGCTTTGATACTATATTGTCACATCTCAAAATTTAACAGATCTAATAAATTATTATACATAAAATAAAAAATCTCAAATATATCCGGACGTAACTAACCCAAATATATAAGACCCAATAAAATAGAACAGGCATAGGATCTTATCAGACCACTGTTCAGACAATATATATACATGACCTACTCAAACACATCGTGAGAGAGGCATCTAAACAAAACGCCAACTCTTGTACATAACATATTTAAATCCAATTGTCCTTATTACACAACCCAAAGGCCTATTCTTGGCCAATTATTAATATCCAAAATAAAACCCATAACAAACCCATCCAAATAGTAGCAGAATACAACCAATACCAACTAAATCATACAAACGTTAGGCCCATCGGGTCACATGATACCTAGAGTTGTAGGCCTAAAATATAGTCGACCTAATGAAGTCAATGATATGAAATGACTGAGAGTTGCAAGCCAAAAACGAAGCCATATAATATGCAGTTGGGGAATCTGGTCTCCATTTGTGCGGGTAAGCTATTAGGCTCAAGTTATGTGCCTGGGGACATCAGAGCATGATTTGTTATAAGCATGTTTCAACGAGACAGTTCTATGGGATTAGGCAGTTACTATGGCTTTGGATTTTATATCCTAAGTTGCATTTCTATTTTTTACTTATTTCTGATAATTGTTTATACACATATATATATGAGGATGCTTGCTGAATTTTGAGCTCACATTTTCTTTTCTTTTTTTTCCTTCAGAGTAGAAGACTGAAACTTGCAGTAAGAGTTGGTGAGGTTCAGCAAAATGTCACACATTCTGATTTGTGGAGAGCTGAAATCCTTTGTTGGAGCTAGACAAGATTGGATGCGGTATCACATGATCCAATGGGTTTAGCATTCATATGATTTAGTTGGCATTAGTTGTATTCTCCTACTATTTAGATGGGTTTGTTATGGGTTCTATTTCGGGTATTGATAATTGGCCAAGAGTAGGCCTTTAAATTGTGTAATAGGGACAGCTTGATTTATATATGTTATGTACATGAGTTGGCATTTTGTCTGGATGCCTCTCTTATAATGTGTTTGAGTAGGTCATATATATATATATATTATTCGGACAGTGGTCTGATGAGATCCTATGCGAGTTCTATTTTGTTAAGTCCTATATATTNGAGCTAGACAAGATTGGATGCGGTATCACGTGATCCAATGGGCTTAGCATTCATATGATTCAGTTGGCATTAGTTGTATTCTCCTACTATTTAGATGGGTTTGTTATGGGTTCTATTTCGGGTATTGATAATTGGCCAAGAGTAGGCCTTTAAATTGTGTAATAGGGACAGATTGATTTATATATGTTATGTACATGAGTTGGCATTTTGTCTGGATGCCTCTCTTACAATGTGTTTGAGTAGGTCGTGTATATATATATATATTGTTCGAACAGTGGTCTGATGAGATCCTATGCGAGTTCTATTTTGTTAAGTCCTATATATTTGGGTTGGTTACGCCTAGACATATTTGAGATTTTTTGTTTCATATATAATAATTTATTAGACCTACTAAATTTTAAAATATGACACAACTTCTCCACTTCCTTTTTCTAAAAATGTGGATAACGATAGGGTTTGACATTTATCGATAAAGCATTAGGTTTCATGGGTATTCAATGATCCATTGAGCATTGAGGAGGTAACTCGTTAAGGATGGTAAATACATCGGCAAATGAAGAGAGGAAACCCCACAGAGTGGTAACGATTATAGAGTCAACATCTTAAGGTAAATAGAGTGGAAATAGAGGTGCATCCAAGCTAGTATCCGGAAAAGACTCCATAACAGGGTAATTGTCAATTGGAAATATATGGAAGTGGAACTAGTTAGCACATTTCTCCTCAGTTGGCCCAACATCATAGTGGAAATGGGAGCTTTTTGGAAGCCATGTAGAGTGAGTTGAGTCCCTACATAATTGAAACTCATCCACAATACCTAATAATCAAATAACACCGGCCCAATAGTCGTCAGCTATTGTACTCCAAACACCGTATCAGCTCTATAAATTGGTAGTAAATAGAGATCCACATGAAATTTAGAGGGACCCAAAGTAACTAGAATATTAGAACACAATCCTTCACAATGGAGAGAATCCCCATTATCCACCGTGACGTTAAGATACTGAAAAAGCTCTATTAAAAAGCCTAAATATTTGGCCAATCGAGTCAGTAAAAAATTACAAGTAGAGCTACTATCCACCAGCATAACCACCGAGTGGCCTATAGCAAGCCCTGTAGCCACAAAATGGAAGGAACAAAATGGTCTTCCAGTGCATGTAGGGAAATAGTGAGAGTGGTATCTGGAAGTGGGGATAAAGAGAGGTCTACTTCTTGGAAAACTTCAGTTGGTTGTGCTATCATTTGAACAGAGCCATTATCATCAACTATCATACATAAGAATTGCGGGGGCTTGCACCGATGGCTTGGTATGAAGCATTCATTACAGTTAAAATACAACCCACGTTCTTAGCGTGACACTATTTCAATAGGGGTTAACTTCTTTATTGGTAATTTGGGTGGAAGGGTTTGCAAAGGGAATAGTTTTGACTAAGTTGTGGGTTAGGCATTGGCTTAGCGACTGGTGGGCGCTGAGCAGTGGATCGACCAGCCTCAATTTTCCCCTCTACTAACTTGGCAATACCAATTACTTTTGGCAATGATGTAGGTTTCAGCAATAGTAATTCACGCCGTATATCATCACGTAGCCCAGATATGAAACAATTAATAAGATTATTAGTGGCCATACCTAGAATGCAAGTAGAGAGAGATTGAAGTTAGCTATATAAGCTGCCACAGTAGTGGTCCCGTGAAGCTTGTATAAGGTAACTTTATAATTGAGGTAGGAAAAATGCCCAAATCAAAGTTCAAGGTCTCTGCTAAATATTTCCCATGTGAAAAATTGTCTGGTTGCATGCATGCACTGATACAATTGAAATGCGGATCCCGTCAAGTAAAGGACGGCAATGGTTAATTTCTGGTCAGGGGGTGCGCCGTGGTATAAAAAGAAGTATTCGATTTGAAATAACCACCCAATCGCATAATCTCTAGAGAAAAAAAAAATTTCGAGTTTGGGTAGATGAGAATGGGAAAAAATTGGTACATCAGGTTGCATCGACATCAAAATTGGTAGGTTTTGTGGCGGTGGGTAAGAATTAACAATGGGAGAAGCCATAAACAAAGAGGGTGTGGGAAGCAAAGGGGGTTCGCAAATGGCAGGGGTTGCCACTCAATTTTGTTCAACGAGTGAAAGATTTTGATGAGGGATTGCTGGATTTGTTCAGTGGAGGAAGTATTTACAACTAATTCACCTGTATGTTATTGTACAATTGCCGCTACTTCTTTTAACTCCTTCGAAATTCCAATGATGGATTCTTTGAGCACTTTGTATCGTGTCATCATATCTTTTACCATTGTCTCAATGAGAGCAGCAATAAGGATGCATGTATCAACTACTACAACCTGCAACAGAAGGAGAAGGGAACGAAGGCTGAGAAGAATGAGGGAGAAGGGAGAGTAGACGAAGATAAGAGGGAGAGGAGAGTTCTAGAAATGGGTAGGGAAGCTCTGACAGAGGAAGAGAGAGTGAGAGGAAACAAAAAACAAAAATATATTCTATTATTTCCAATAATTGTAACACAACATACATAAGCAGAGTTAGTAATTTTCCCAATTAATAACCGTAGCATGACAACATTTTGTTATGCAGTATATTAAAAAAGTAAATGAACAAGTAAAATAATAGCAGCACTTAATAAGTAAATTAAATATAACTTACATGTAACCTCGAAATTTAAGTGATGGTCGGGTTGACCGTACTTTCCACAGAGAAATTTGAGGACCGTTCGGTCGCATAATAATCTCATCAATAAGGCCCGTAACATAAAATGAAAATTTGATAGTTCAAGAGCCCGATATTTGAGTGGCATTTGGGTATCGTTGAGCTAAGAAGAACACCATTTAAGAGCCTTAACTACGGGATGAATCTGCCAACCTGATATTTCAGGGCAGAGGAGCAAATTGCTTGAGCAAACTTCAGCCGTTGGTCACGCGTGACTCGTGGTGCAGCTTAGTTCGCTCAAGCGTTGTTTCCCGCCAATCTTTTGCGGCTATTTTTGCCCAGTTGTGCGCGATTTCAAGCGTGAAAAAGTGGGGTTATTGTCCATTTTCCAAGCGAATTTTGCTACTTCTGGGACACGCCAGAGCTTTATACATAAGTCGAGAACTAATTTCCTTAGAAACCAAAAATCGAGCCAGTTGATTAAAAATATAGATACAAATGACAACGTGGGACCTTAGCCTGTAAAACCACAATGATAAATAGTAAAAATAAGGCACACCAAATTTTCTCGAGGGGACCCCTTTAACGAAGGGTGAAGTTACGGGGTCTTAGATTTATATGATTCCATTATAAAGTAGAGCTTGAATGTACTAACTATAGACCCATTCTCCAATTTCACTGCAATATTAGTAAATTAAGATAAATGTAAAAAGATAAAAAGAGAAGATGACAACCAATAAAAATATTTAAAATAATAATGAGGACAATGTATCCAAGCATAGTAAATGTTGAAACAAGAATTGGAGCTCAAAAGGATAAGAGTCTTTTCCTTCCCTCTCTTTCTCTCTCGAGTGGGTCGCCAAACGATAGTAAAAATTGTATAATAAATAATCTAAATTTGATAGAAACTATTTATAACCTGCACAAGCTACTGAAGCGGCCGACTTGTAGCCATCTAACGCATTCCTACTGAAAATTTGCTCCAAACGGACACTCAAGCCTTGTTGCGTGGACCTTACGGGAAGGCTTTACCCCCACAAGTTCGCTCTATTGAAGGCCTCGCAGACATCGCATGGAGGCCCAACCTCTTAGGTTTGCTCTAGCAAACATTGAACAAATGTCCCATGACTATCCATTTTTTTGAAAGTAAGGTAAAGTAAATAATGACATTTTTAATGGGTATAGGACTTATAAGTGACGCATCCCAATATATTTGTCATGCGGGTGATTTGTGGTTTTGATACGTTATATATGGATGAGACTTCCATATAATTCAATATTAGTTTTATGATTTAGGATGTAGCCAAGGGTTACAATGAATTTTTTGGAGTAATTTAGTTAGTTTCATTACAGTTGGCTCGCGGTACTTAGGTTTCCGTGTTCCCTTTTTCCTCATCTTTTATGCATGTTATTATTTTTACTCTATTTATTATATTTGCTTGACATTATTTATTATATTTGCTTGACATTTATCTATCCTGAGATGATAATTTGAGAATAGTGAAAAAGCTCCAAGGCATTGAGGCAAATAAGGGTCTAAAACTTTTAAAATAATCCACATTTGTTTAATGTTAATTCTACATTCGAGGTTATAAAATCTTATTTTTATTGGACGGATACTTATAATACAATGGGATCATCGTATATAATATTGTTGAATATCGAGCGATGGGCATCGGGTTGCAACATTAGGCATACCTTGGGTACTAGGTATTCTCTAGGCCATTAGAATATTCAAAGAAGCCTTGAAATTGTATGGGTGGTTGCGTATCAACCGTAAATATCAGTTAGCCTTGGAGGTCCTTGGTCAACAATGATATGATAAGACAAGATCATATAATATTTATTGTTATCTTATTTTCCTTAAATTATAATCTCATTTTGATTGAGACTTTAGGAAATATGAGGAGGTGCTTTTGTAATATATTGACCTTATTTGTGTTGAATTCTAAGGGATTTGATTTATTGTTTTCTTGCAAACATCTATTATGAGGAAAGTTTGTTGGAAATCACATCCGTGTGGAAGTCTTGTTGGACGGAGGATTTGCACGGAGTAAAGATGTGTTACTTGTACAGAATAAGTGGAAGAAATTTCGGTCAACATTTCGGTCAACAAAGTTGACCGGATTCTTTATGGACAGTCAATAAGAGTATTGACCGGTCTTATGAAAAACGAGGACGGAGAATCGTTGGCCACCCTCTAGGAAGTCTAAAATGGCGCCAGCTCAGAAGATCCTCTGAAAATACGTGATCTTAAACGGTTATGTAGGAGCCAATTTTAGACAGGGCATATTTATTTTGTTGGAAACGACAGATCCTGTCCTCGTGTATAGAATATTGCCCCGATTTCTGATATGAAGATCTTGATATACAAAAGGCAAGTATTGTGACCGGCTGGTTGTGAGCGCAGTCTGTGAGAAAACACGTGAGGAAAAAGAAAAGAGAAAAAAGACTATGAAGAGAAGGAGAGCGAAATTTGTAAACAATTGTAGTGTGTTTTGCTTGTGCTCTATTATTCATTTTTCTGTTCTTTTCTGCCTGTGTAACGAGGAAAACTGCTCCCAAATCTCACAAATAGTGAAATTAGTTTGGTGGACAGATCGTCCCGTGGTTTTCCCTTAGTTGATAATGGTTTTTCACATAAAATTGCTGTATTCGATTTTTCTTCTTCTTTCTCATTCCTTCCAACAAATAGTATCAGAGACAGGTTCCAAACTCTGTACAAATGGCGTCATCGTTGTCGATGAATCTGCCGTTCAGCGTTAAACAGTTCAACGGGTAGGGCAACATCATTCTCTGATAAGAGAGGGTGAAGAATATCCTAACTAGAGAAGGGATGGTGAAGGCGTTGAAGAAGAAGGAAGAAAAACCCATAAATCTGATCGATAATAAATGACAAGATAAAAGAGATCTTACAAACTGTACCATCAAGCTGTGTCTGGCGGACAACGGTCTCCAAGAGGTTCTTGGTTTGACTGATCCGGCAGAGGTCTGGGAGAAGTTGGAGAGCCGTTATAAGTCCAAATCTTTAACAACCAGATTACACGTAAAGAAGCAATTTTATGGTTTACGGTTGTCGGAAGGAGGAAGTTTTGAGAAACACTTGGATGAGTTTAACCGGATATTGACGCAGATCTACTCTTGATGAAGAAATCAATGAGGAGGACAAGGCGCTAGTTCTACTGGCCTCTTTGCCGGCCACCTATGATCATATTGTCACAACACTGCTATTTGGAAAAGATACTTCAAAGTTGGACGAGGTTATTGCCTCTTTGCTTATGAACAAGTCAAGATGGTCACAAGGAACCTCGTCGTCCCCTCATTTTGAGGTACTGGTGACCGAATCCAAGGGAAGAAGTGCAGGTCGTAACTAGAAACTAGGAGAAAAAATATCACATCAAATCACGGTCAATGTATCAAAACCTCGAGTGCCATCACTGTGGCAAGAAGGATCATATTAAGAAGCATTATTTCAAGTAGAAGTGAAAAAATGCCGAAAAGGAAAGAGGTGATAAGGGACGTGGAGAAGAAACGTCCTCCGTCTCAGTAGTCACTAGAGGTGATCTCCTATTAACATGTGAAGGGGATATGATAAATCTGACGGATAAGGAGTTTGGTTAGATAATTGACTTTGGTGCTACTTTGCATGCCACGTCCAGAAGGGAATTCTTTACATCTTATACTCCAGGAGACTTTGGAGTGATTAGGATGGGTAATGAAGGAACATCTCCGGTGGTAGGCAGTGGAGATGTTGCCTTGATCACAAACAACGGGACAAAACTAACGCTGAAGGATGTATGTCATGTCCCTAATATTCGGCTAAATGTCATCTCAGCCGGTCGACTGGATGACGAAGGTTTTTGCAATGCCTTCTGTGAAGGCAAATGAAAATTGAACAAAGGATCTCTTATTATAGCAAGAGGGAAAAAAATCTCTAGCCTATATGTGATGAAGGCCTCTACAGTAGCCGAAGACGTGAACGCTACAATCTGTAAGGACGCAGAGGATTTGTGGCACAGAAGGCTAGGTCACATGAGTGAAAGGACCCTATCTCATCTGGCCAGAAAGGGCCTGATCAGTAGAATAAATGAGGACGGACCAAAGATATGTCCTCATTACTTGGCGAAAAATAGAGGAGAATCTCGTTTCATAGATACTTGTTCGCCCCAAAGGTAGAAGTGCAAGATCTTATACACACAGATGTGTGTGGATCATTCAAAGAAAGGTCGATTGGTGGAGCACTGTATTTTATTTCTTTTATTGATGACTGTTCCAGAAAGTTGTAGTTCACCCACTGAAAACCAAGGACCAGGTCTTTGATACATTTGAGCAATTTTATATCTTTGTGGAGTGTCAGACAGGGAAAAAATTGAAGGCCGTCCGGAGCAACAACGGCGGCAAATACTTAGGATATTTTAATGCCTATTGCCGGTCACGTGACATCAGGCATCAGAAGACACCAGCAAAGACACCACAGTTGAATGGAGTGGCAGAACAAATAAATCGTACACTTCTGGAGAGAGTACGTTGCATGCTTTCGGAAACCAAACTTTTTGCATCCTTCTGGGCCGAGGCACTTAGGACGACAGCCTACATTATAAATAGGTCACCAAGTAAACCTTTGATGGATAAAGTGTCAAAAAAGATATGGATGAGCAAAGAGCCGTCCTACGATCATTTGCAGGTATTTGGGTGTAAAGCATTCGTGCATGTTCCGAGAGATGAAAGGACAAAGTCAGAGCCAAAGACAATGTACTGCGTCTTTCTGGGCTATGGGGAGGATGAGCTGGGTTACTGGTTCTATGGTCCAGCTATTAGAAGACTCGTCCGGTTAAAGGACGTAACCTTCACTGAAAATAAGACAATTGAAGACAATGGCAAGAAGGCTAAGTGCCATGATGAGCAAACGGACAAAGTTAGTGTTAAAATTGTCCGTCCAGTATCATTGGAAAGAAATAATCATGGCCCTGAGATGGTTAAGGATAATGAAGAGGAGACCATGGCACCGGATAACACCATGGACGGAGTCATCCCTCAACCGGATGGGAATATTTCTGTCTGACGATCCTCACACAACAGACGACCATCCGTCCGTCTATCGCCCAACGAATACGTCATGCTCGTTGATATTGGAGAGCCTGAAGACTATGAATAGGCTATAAAGGACGAAAGTAAGGAGAAATGGTTGGAAGTCATGAAGTATGAGATGAGTTCTCTTCATGAGAACCACACCTTCGACCTAGTTAAGCTTCTTAAGGGGAAGAAGGTATTGAAGAACAAATGGGTCTTCCGGTTGAAAACAGACGAGAACACTAAGGAGTCTAGATACAACACACGACTGGTGGTGAAATGTTTCGGTCAATGGAAGGGATTTGACTTTGATGAGATCTTTGCTCCAATAGTAAAGATGTCCTCCATACGAGTGTGCTGGGTTTGGCGGCCGTCCAGGACCTTGAGGTAGAGCAGATGGATGTCCGGACAGCTTTTCTCCATAGTGAACTTGAAGAAGAGATTTACATTGAACAGCTGGAAGGGTTTGAAGCTAAGAGGAAGAAACAACTTGTCTACCACTGAGAAAAAGTCTGTATGGTCTGAAGCAAGCTCCACGGCAGTAGTATAAGAAGTTCGAGTCGGTTATGGCCCATCAAGGATACCAGCGGACTACTCATGATCACTGCGTATTTGTAAAGAGGTTTTCTAATAATGATTTTATCATCCTTCTCCTATACATGGATGACATGTTGATCGTTGGACATAACGGTACTCGGATAAAAGAGCTGAAGAACAACTTGGGCGGTCATTTGTTATGAAGGACCTTGGATCAGCGAAGCAAATTCTGAGAGTTAGAATTATACGCGATCGAAATGCAAGAAAATTATGGTTGTCGCAAGAAAGCTATATTTAGAAGGTGCTCTAACGATTCAATATGGATAAGTCGAAACCTGTGAGCATACAATTCGCGAACGATTATAAGTTAAGCGCTCACTAATGTCCGTCCTCAGATGACGAGAAGAAATACATGAGATGTGTAACGTACTTTTCAGTTGTGGGAATCCTGATGTATGCATTGGTGTGCACTAAACCGGATATAGCTCATGCTGTTGGGATAGTTAGTCGATTCCTATCCAATCCAGGGAAGGAGCACTGGTCTGTAGTGAAGTAGATTCTGAGATACATAAGAGAAATTTTCAAAAGGTGCCTGTATTTTAGAAGCAATAATCCCCAATTAGTGGGCTACTTAGACACTGATATGGCCAGCGACATAGACTCACACAAGTCTATTTCAAACTATTTGGTGAAATTTGCTGGTGGTGCAGCTTGTTGGCAGTCCAAGTTGTAGAAATGCATGGCCCTATCCACTACTGAAGCTGAGTATATCGCAGTAACGGAGGCTTGCAAGGAAATGTTATAGATGAAGGAGTTCGTTCAAGAATTGGGCATTGAATAGGAAAAATATGTGGTACTCTGTGATAGCCAGAGTGTCATTCATCTATTCAAGAACTCTTCGCTTCATTCCAGATCAAAGTATATTGATGTGCGATATCATTGGATAAGAAATATACTTGAGGATGGGCTATTGTCACTGGATAAGGTTAGCACTAAAAAGAACGAGGTAGACATGATGACTAAGATTCTACCGAAAGGGAAGAGTGAGGCATGCTGCAAGATAGCCTGGTTGACGGATTTAATTTTCTCACCGTCGTGAGGAAAAGTTTGTTGAAAATCACGCCCGTGTGGAAGTCTTGTTGGACGGAGGACTTACACGGAGCAAAAATGTATTACTTATACAAAATAAGTGGAAGAAATTTCGGTCAACATTCCAGTCAACAAAGTTGATCGATTATTTATGGATGGTCAACAAGGGTGTTGACCGGTCTTATGGATGGTCAATAACGGTGTTGACCGGTCTTATGAAAAACACAGACGAATAATCGTTGGCCGTTCGCCAGGAAGTCCAGAACGGCGCCAGCTCAGAAGATTCTCTGGAAATACGTAATCTCAGACGGTTATGTAGGAACCAGTTTTGGACATGGCATATTCATTTTGTTGGAAAGAACAAATCTTGTCCTCGTCTATGGAATATTACCCCAATTTCTGGTATGAAGATCTTGATATACAAAAGGCAAGTATTGTGACCAGCTGGTTGTGAGCGCAGTGTGTGAGAAAGCTCGTGAGGAAAAAGAAAAGAGAAAAAAGACTGTGAAGAAATGAGAGCGAAATTCGTAAGCAATCGTGGTGTATTTTGCTTGTACTCTGTTCTTCGTTTTTCTGTTCTTTTTTGCCTGTGTAACGAGAAAAACTACTCCCAAATCTCATATATAGTGAAATTAGTTTGGTGGATAAATCGCCCCGTGGTTTTTCCCTTTGTTGATAAGGGTTTTCCACGTAAAATTATTGTGTTCCATTTTTCTTTTTTTTTTCTCATTCCTTACTGTGTCATTCGAGCGGGAAAGTCGGACGTCCTCTTTCCCTACAATTGTATTGCCATGGAACTTGTTCTTTGTCTCGTCTTCATGACATCAAAGTCCCTCGGATGATTATCAATTTGGCTTGTTTTGACTGTTACTCGTGGACATTTGGCTCGTTCCTTGCCTTCAAATTAGTAGTGGACTGACTCGGAGACATACATTCGGCTCCTTGATGGTGGTCACTCGGAGGTGGATGCAAATTTATTTTAGCTTAGTTTCATTTATGATATATTTTTCACTGTTTTGTTGGGCTCAGTCCCTAAAGATCCCCTTATTTTTACATTTTGATGTCCGCTTATTTATAAATATTAGTAACTTGGTCGGAGTTTGAGATTTTATGATCACAAAAAGTTCAATATTGGTAAATTTAAACTCCAGATTTATAAATATAAAATTAAATTTAAATTCAACTCATTAG
>JAODPA010124182.1:0-17674 GCA_025585075.1 Nepenthes mirabilis
TATATGAACCATGGGTCTTTATTAAAGGCCAACGATAGGATTGTAATTCAGCATGCGATAATACTTGATAAGTCATAAAGAAATTTAGAACATTTAAAAGGAAGATTGACAAAAAAGATCTTGATTAAACATTATATTTTTATGACTAAAAAAAATCTATAAGATATTGTCTCATTACCTGTAAGATTAAATATTAAAAAGAAATCTACTGATTGAACATTAAAAAGAGGAGGAATAGTTGCCTCCTTACCTATAAGATGCAGCCAATTAGCTATTAAATTTCATCTTAATGACTATTTTTGATATATGATCTATAAATATTTTATTAACTCACATTTATAAGGATAAAATACATTCTGACTAATCCCCAATTCAACTTGGAAAACATTAAATTCAAAACTCTTTTGCCTCTAAGTAGAAAAGAAAATGCATTTACTCCTACGATCATTTACGACAGCTTTCAAAGAGCAGTATGAAGAACACTCCCGAAAGGCAGAACCATACCATAGGCAGAGCATAATACCCATTTTCTACAAAGACCAAGTATCCATTGGTAGTAAAGCCATGGGGGACATGCCTCTAGGAAGTCTTACATTTAACATCGATTTCATCAAAGCGCTTGACCATCTTATAATTACTCCCCTAAAATAGGAATCTTATTATAGAGTTTATTTAGTCAATAATCTCTAACTTACCTTTTTTCAATCTTATAAATACCTGGAAAGAAAATTCAAACCCTATTTAATTTTATTATTTGTGGTACATAGAATCAGAATCGTTATATTTAAGGTCGAATTATACTTTAAATAATTATTATTTTATATAAAATTTCAAATTGGATAAGCATTGACTTTCTTATTATCAATAGTTCAGTGAAATTTATTTTCTTCTTTAATGGGAGTTGTTGCGTTCCGGTTTCGCGGATCTTTCCGAGGCAGGCTCGTTGATGAGGGGTGTGTCCAATCAGATCCGTGGTTACTAGACAATACAAGTAATTGAAGTGTTAGACACGAGATGAAGATTGAGACCGAATTTTTTGCGTGAAAAATCTCCTCTTGAATGGGGAGAAAAAATTACGAGGCTCAGGGCCTGGGAAGTGCTTCATTATATGGGTTGAAGATTTTACAAAGTACAGTTGTGAGGGTTAATCACTTCCTTGTCTCTCGTTTTGTGTTTTCTTCCCTAGAGAACTATGCTCGCTGGGAGCTTTTTTTTTCCTCATTTGTGGAGTTGGCCTTGGGAGAGATTGTCCGGTTGAAGGCTCTATCTCTCTTTATGTGTGTCTGTCCAAGTCCTCCTTCTAGAGTCGTCCCTTCTTGAGAGGGGCCTTGCTGAGTATTTATAGGAGAAGCCAGGCAGTTGGGGAGAAGACACGTGGCGTCCATCCGGCGGTTGAGGAGCTGGTCCACCGACTCCCTTAAATGCTGCTGACGTTGCGTGGAGTGGCATGCGGACGGCGCCGCTGCAACATCTGAGTGTGTCAGGCGTACAGAGTCTGAACATCAGCCTTAACTTGACTAGGCATGCCCTGTTGAGACGGCGACTAGCAGTAGCTGCAGACTTTCTTGGAAACCGGCATAGTGGCTTAGCTAGCATTCCCGGTCATGAACGAGCGGTCCTCGTCCAGTTGTGATGTTCCTCGTGAGTTTGTGGACTCGTGAGATGAAGTAACTCTTGGAGGGCCTTCAGCCATCTGATTTCCTTAATTTGTGAAAGTGTTCCTGGGCCTCTTATTTGGGCCCTTCTCTTGGGCATTACTTTTAAGGGCCTTCATATTGAGCCCCAACATAGCCCCCCATGCCTAAGGACTCAAAATTCTCGGTCGTTTGACATGAAGTCGCTAGCCTGCTGGGGGTCCCGACTGTCCGAGAGTGTGTGTCCTGGTGGTGAGCACTACGTTGAGCTTGATGGGAGATCGTCCCCGGACCTCTTCTAGGCCGCCGTTTTGCCTCCTTGCTGGAGTATTAAATGCCGTATCTGGCTGATGTGACGCGCTATCAGGCGCCTTTGGAAGGAGTGATCACCAGACTTCTGGGGCGAATGGCTGGTCGACGCGTGGCAAGGGCAATGAGTACGCCTTTTTGCATTCCAGGGCTTATTTAAATGCCTTTTTGCCCTAATGTTTCATCTTCGTGCCTGCTTTTCGTTCTTTTCTTCATTCGAGCTTCGTCTTCTCCTTTGTTCTTTGGCTTTCATGGCGCCTAGAGTGAGAGACATTGCTTCCACGGTGACGCTCGACAAGCTCACGGAGATCCGAGCCCAGTATCAAATCCATGAGTCTATGGCCATGATGATTCCGGAGCAGCATGATAGGGCACTGTACCCTCCGGACGGCTTCATCACCGTTTATGAGGCCCACCTCAAAGGTGGGTTACGATTTTCCATTTCGGAGGAGCTCTACGGCATTATGAGGGCGCTTGGGGTGCCCCTTGCCAGGCTTCAGCCGAATGCGATGAGGTATCTGGTGTCCTTGTATGTCTTCTTTCGGTGTCATGAGAAGCTCTTGAATGCTCTTATGGTCAATATGATGTTCCGCTTTACGCAAAACCTTGACTGGATCGTAATGACTCCCCGCCCGAAATTTTCTTCGCTGTGTGGTGGCAACCCAGATTCCACGAGGCGGTGGAAGGATAAGTTTTTATTTCTCGGCGTCTACGAGCATTGGGCCATCCCTACCACATGAGGGAAGGTGGCCAGCCAGTATTGCGCTGACCCTTCGAGGGAGGACCGGGAGGAAGTGAAGGCGTACACAAACTTAATGCTGATCAATCAGTGGAGCTTTCATTTGAACAAGTGCAATATCTAGCTGACTACTGATAAATTCAAGGCAGCCAAGTAGGGACCACGAGAGGAGGCTCCCAGCCCAGGTCCTTCTGTAAAGGCCACGAAGAAACCGAGGATTGGGGGACCCACTGCTGAGCACTCCTCGAGTGATGATGAGGATTTTGATATCGAGGGCGTGAGCGATGATGACGTGGCTGCTCCTCTACTTACGAGGTCGGGGACTGTCTCTTTCTCTGAGTCCTCGAGGTCTGGGGGTCTCAGCTTCACTTTCACTGCTAATATTTTGGCCGAGCCCTCAAGAGCTGTTGCGCAGATCAGAGAGCTTCCTGGGGCCCAGACCTCCTGTGATGATGATGATGATGTTCCTCTGATCAAGAGGGTGAGGACTGGAGCCTCTCTTCCGAGGTCCTCGGGATCTGGCGGTCTCGCCTTCACTTCCACTGCTAATCTCTCCACTGCACCCATGGAGGTTCTTGCTCAGACTACGGGGCTTTCAGACATCCAGCCCCCCCTGTGATGATTTTACTCCCGGTGCTCCCGTCGATTTGCCTGGTGACGTCTCGGACAGGATTGATCACCCTTCCGAGGACATAGGAGGCGGGAGTGCCACGATGGATTCTGAGAGGGGAGTGTCGGCTGAAATGATCCGAGAGATGGTGGAGGTCGTGGATTTGAGTGTTGACGAGTCCGCGCCCTCTGATCCTCTTGAGCGCCCTGTTGAGGTTGAGGCCGAGCGGTTGCCTGAGTCTCTTGGGGACATTGATTTCGAGGCAGACTTTCCAGCGCCTTTTGTAGCTGACGAGTCTGTGTCTGAGGTGGCGCCTGCGGGGCTTAGGAGCGAGTAGCAGGAGTCCGAGTCCCACATGGAGCGTGGCACAGGGGATAACCCTCTTGTTTCTAAGGTAGTCTGTTGCTTCCTTTCTTCCCTTGCTTTCAACTGTTCATACTTTGATAAATTTTTCTGTTGCAGCTCCAGAGTTTGATTGCCGGCCTCAACGGACTAGTGGGAGTGATTGCTCAATACTATTTGGAGATGAGGTCCTCGAGGGCCGCTCGTGAAGCTGCGCAACGGGCAGAAGCAAAGCTGGCTGAAGCTAAGGAGAAGATTGCTTCCCTGGAGGGTACTGTCAGGGATTTGCAGCTTAGGCAGAGCCTCCTTCAGGAGCGGATCCTTCGTCAAGAGGAGAGGCTGAGGACGTCCGTGCAGATTGCTGAGATGGCTCCTGTATTGGACGGCAAGTTTTGGGACGATATTCCCATGTGTCGCCGAGTGGCGCGATTGATCCGTCCGCGATTTCCTGTAGCCATCCTCGATCCCCGGAATGCCAGTGCCTTGAGCGTGGAAGACTTGTACAGCGTCAATGGTAGACCTTTCCCCGGCCCTCCTCGGGCAAGGCCTGATGGTGAACCTCTTACGTTCGAGGAGGCAGTTTAGATGGAGCAGACGGGATCTTCTGGAGTCCATGGGACTCAGAGAGGAGGAAGCCGAGCGGTGCTCCCTTGATATGCTACCCCCTTTTTCTCATTTTATTTTGTCATACTTGTATAGAAAATCATCTTTGTGAATAAGACTTTGTCCTTTTCGCTTTAAGGCTTCGGGCGTTTCTCTTATGTCTTGTTCGTACGTGCGTGTTTTCTTTTTCTTTGCGGCGTGTCATACAGCGCCTAACTTCTTTGTTTCAAGTGGGTGACTCCCTTCAGATGCTTGACCCTTTGTCTTTTTAGATTTGGGCATGCAGCCCTCTTAGGGACTTCTAGCTTTTAGCCTTTCGACCTTGTTTTTGTCGCCTGGCCTCTAGGACCGTTTGGTCACGGCCGAGTTTCTGGGTTTTGACCTCTGGGGTCCGACCGCTAGAGCCGCTCGGGCGCAGCTGAGTTTTTGTTGTCTGACCACTGGGGTCCGATCGCTGGGGTCGCTCGGTCGCAGCCGAGTTTTTGTTACTTGACCACTGGGCCAAGTTTTGTTGGCGCCCAAGTTTTGTTGCCTGACCGCTGGGGTCGCTCGGGTTGGCGCCCAAGTTTTGTTGCCTGACCGCTAGGGTCGCTCGGGTTGGCGCCCAAGTTTTGTTTGTTGAATGCTGTGAGTTGCTTCACCGTTGAGGAGAGAGGACAAGAGCGCTTTATGGAGAAGGTAACAAATGCACGTTTTTATTAATGTACATTTTTCCTTACATTGAGTGGTCCCCAGGGCTTTTTGTCTCTTCCCTCTCTTCTTTCTTTTTTTTTTCAGTCTGCGCCCATTATGGCCTTTCCCTTCGAGCGGCGTGATTGGCTGCTTCTTGCTACTCTGGGGCCGCGCCCGGGTCGTGGCAGGAAGCGATCGAGATATCCTTCCATTACCAGCCGCTCAATTTCCGCTCGGAGCTTCGTATAGTCCTCGGTGTTGTGGTCGCGGCTACCATGGTAATTGCAGTATTCCCATTGGTCGCCTCCCTCTGGGTTCTTCAACGCCCTAGGCCATCTTAGGAACTCCTCGTCCCTGATCTGCCTCAGGATGTTGGTGAGGGAGTCAGTGAAGGCCAATGGGCCTGAGTGTCTTTCTCCCCCAAGGACCATCCGCTCGGGCTTATCGTGCCCGGACGGTCGTTGGGTCTTCTGGTGGGCGCTTGCCCTTCTCCTTCCTTCCCCTGTCCTCGGGGGCAGGGGGTCTTCTCGTTCTGCCGGCTGAGTTGCTTCGCCGGTCTTGGGTCCAAAGACAGTCTTCCAGAGCCTCTTGAGCCCCCTCCTTGATGGGGCCGGGCTCATGGATTTCTTTCTGTTGAGGTAGTCCATCAACTCGCCTGGAGCCCACGCCGACTGCTATCTCTAGAGGGCCGTTTGGCGCAGGCTTTCGGAGCGTGGGCCCCTAGACTGTTCGCCCGCCTTCTCCTGGAGGTTGCGGACGGCTCTTGTGAGGCTCTCCACCTTCTGCGCCAGCTTGCGCACGCTGGTGCCAGGGCCGCTGCTTACTCTGTCGCCTGACGGGAGACATCCGTCGTGGCGTTCTTCTCCCCGGGTGGATGTGCTGCCTTGTCTGCTGAGCATCCTTGGGGCGTTGCTTGTTGTAGGAGAGTGGGAAGTCTTGAGTTTTTTGTTCTTCCTTCCCACAGACGGCGCCAATGTTGCGTTCCGGTTCCGCGGATCTTTCCGAGGCAGGCTCGTTGATGAGGGGTGTGTCCAGTCAGATCCGTGGTTACCAGGCAACACAAGTGATTGAAGTGTTGGACACGAGATGAAGATTGAGACTTGGTTTTTTACGTGGAAAACCTCCTCTTGAATGAGGAGGAAAAACCACGAGGCTCAGGGCCTGGGAAGTGCTTCACTATATGGGTTGAAGATTTTACAAAGTACAGTTGTGAGGGTTAATTCTTTCCCCGTCTCTTGTTTTGTGTTTTCTTCCCTAGAGAACTATGCTCGCTGGAAGCTTTTTTTTTCCTCCTTTGTGGAGTTGGCCTTTGGAGAGAGTGTCCGGTTGAAGGCTCTGTCTCTCTTTATGTGTGTCTGTCCAAGTCCTCCTTCCAAAGTCGTCCCTTATTGAGAGGGGCCTTACTGAGTATTTATAGGAGAAGCCAGGCAGTTGGGGAGAAGACACGTGGCGTCCATCCGACGGTTGAGGAGCTGGTCTACCAACTCCCTTAAATGTTGCTGACGTTGTGTGGAGTGGCATGCGGACGGCACCACTGCAACATCTGAGTGTGCCAGGCGTACAGAGTCTGAACATCAGCCTTGACTTGACTAGGCGTGCCCTGTTGAGACGACGACTGGCAGTAGCTGCAGAGTTTCTTGGGAACCGGCGTAGTGGCTTAGCTGGCATTTCTGGTCATGAACGGGCGGTCCTCGTCCAGTTGTGATGTTCCTCGTGAGTTTGTGGACTCGTGAGATGAAGCAGCTCTTGGAGGGCCTTCAGGGGAAAAGTCCGAGCATTTCTTCCTGGCCGCTTGGGCAGTTCTAAGACTTCGCAAGACTTTATGGGCTCTCGACTCTTGGGCCATCAGATTTTCTTAATTTATGAGAGTATTCCTGGGCCTCTTATTTGGGCCCTTCTCTTGAACCTTGCTTTTAAGGGCCTTCATATTAAGGCCCAATAGGAGTCACATTCTCTAGAGCAATGAGAAAATCGTTCTCTCCTTTCTTGTTGCAAGAATTACTGTTGTTTGGGTGGCGAATCAGTTGTGGAACAAGCGATTAATTTTTTTTTTTTTTGGTTTCTTCGGCTATAGCTGAATCCGTACAAATATGTGAAGAGAGAAGACCGGATTCAAATTTAATCAAATGTTCGGCAGGTAGGCTGCCCCTGAACAAATGACTTCTATTATTAGTTTGTGAGTTTTGATTTCTCTGCCCTACCGACCTGTTGGTTCCAACGTCCGACGCCAAAAAAAAAAAAAAAAAGGAAGGAACAATTAAAATTAAAATTAAAAGAGCCTCAGAGGGCGTGTCAGTGCTGCATTGACTACTTACTGCCCCCATAGTAGCGGTACTTTTCGCCAAGCAGCCATGATAATACGTCGTAGTACTCCACTGTTCTATTAGCAGCAAAATAAAACGCAAAATCAAATTAACACACTAAGGATCAAGATACTAGTAGTGTGTGTCTGCTTTCAAATTTTTTTTAAAAGAGCAGCTGAAATAAGATGGGTTTTTTTTTAAAAGGACGAACAAAGTTATTCTTATTTAAAAAATAAATAATTAAAATTTTAAAAAAAATAATATTGTTTTATCTCTTTAAAAAATAGAGATGCCCTCATCATATGGTTCCAACTTATTTTAAATAAAAAGGAATAAATAAATGCACAAAATAAATTTTAGCATTAATCCAACTAATGCATAATATAAGAAGACTGTGGCAGTAGCATTATTACCATTGTACGAGTACATAACTAAAGTAGCATGCTTTTATACTCAAATACAGAGTTAAATTCAACCGACCACCGCCCGTCCCGGGGGCTCTGTTTATTCCCCCCCGCCCCCCTAAAAAACATAAAGAAAATTAGTGTGAGACGATAGAACAAATATTTTATTTTACTTTTGACATTTTTTTAAAAATAGTTTTATACGAAATTAGTGTGAGAGAGCAGCTATGTGTCCAAACACGCCACATAAAAACAAAAATGCAATTAGCAAGCCCAAGACCTATGCACTTATTTGATTAGTCCTTTAATAATATTTTAACAAGAAAAAATCACTTCTCCCTCGGGAGGGGAAGGCTCGCTGCCTGCAACTTCTGTCTGCTTTACCTTCATTTTCTTTTCCATAGATTATTAGTCTTCTTTCATTATTATACGTTCAAATCTCGCAGATCCAGACTGTACATTCATTCGTAAGATTCCCCACCTCGGTCAGCACAGCTAATTTCACATTTCAGGCTTTCACACAGGGAGAGAGAGAGAAACAGAGACAGAGAGAGAGAGAGCTTGGGCGAGAGAGATGGGCTTCTGAGTTAACAAGAAAGAAGGTGGTAGCTACATCATTTAAAGCAGGTAAGCAGCAATGAACTTTACTCGAGTTATTACAGTGGTTGCTGAACTACCTGGAGTTGTTGGTCCCTTAACTTCATGATAGTTCAATCCTTCGCTCATTATCTTGTGATGAGGCAGTCTCCTCTGCCCGTACTCCATTGTTGATGAGCGTATAGATAGGCGTAACATGTAGATCAAGGAAGTTCAAATTTTTAAAATCTCCGATTGAACAAATGCGTCTACAAATATTAGCCAGGCGATTCTAATTGCGTTCCTCCACTGTCACAGAGCAAGCATTCTGACGGTGCCATAACTACACCTTACAGAAATTAATGATGCTGACAAACTACCCTAAGCCTCCCCACTTGAAAACACAGTCATTGGAGCTAAGAATCAGCCGACACCGCTGCTTTATGGTCTAATTCAGTGCCCATCAGCAGTGGGTCTGGCGAGCAGCTTTGGAAATATAAACCGTGGAATGATAAAATAGTAACCCAGACATACCTGCAGGTGCCAGATCTCTGTTCATTTGAGCTGTGTTCCAGACGAATGGCAGCACATCTGATGTCGAAACTTTCTACCCATCTCTGAATTTGAGACGGAGAGAGCGCATAAGGATTTGGCTCCACGTCCGTTCGTTCAAGGATATGAGCAAAGAAACAGCTGCTTTGTCTACCGCACTTTCGAAGGCCATTGTCGACCCCTCAGCAGTAACTGACAACGGCGGTTTGAATGGGCCAGCCAAATCCCTCACCATCAAGACATCTAGCTGTGGCAGCGAACCGAGTCGAGAGATTCCCGCTCCACTAGAGAGTCCAATCACAGCTTCATCTCCCTACAATTCCCCCTCCCTGATTTCGCCTCCATCATCGGCGTTTGTATCCGCGCTCCAGTCGCCGTACATATCTCCTAGAGCCGTAGTTCCGACTCTGAGCCAGACGGAGATTCGGCAGCCGCCTACCCACCCTTCTCCCGCTGCCTCATTCTGTGGTTCCCTATCAGAGGACATCCCCAGCAGCTCTTACACTCCCCCACCTGAGCGGTCTGATTTTTCTGACAACCCAAAATACGGGAGGCTCAAATTTGCGACGTGTGTACCAGTTCAGGTTCCTGACCCTCCGCCTCGAATCTCATTCTCGTTTCCCAACCCGCGAATTTCGTTAGCTAAAGGTTCAATCTCTCCGGCAGTCAATGCTAAACTGAGAAGCTGTGATGTTTTCATTGGCTACCATGGTCAGAACCCCAATTTGGCCCGTTTTTGTAAGTGGCTCAAATCGGAGCTCGAGCAGCAGGGAATTGCCTGTTTTGTCGCGGACAGAGCAAGTTATGCAGATGGTCGGAGCCATGAAATTGCCGACCGAGTCATTTGCTCCGTCACCTTTGGGATTGTTGTGGTTTCAAGAACAAGCTTTTCCAACCGTTTTAGCACTGAAGAGATCAGATTTTTCGCTCAGAAGAAGAATTTAGTCCCGGTGTTCTTCGACACGGACCCAACTGAGATCATTGGGCCTCTCAAGCGCAATTCGGATGATAAAGAACGCAAAGAAGCCACAGATGGATTGATTAGATCCCATGAGTTCAATCTGGAAGCCAACGGTAGTGATTGGAGGAGCTGCATATCTAAAGCTACCAGCATATTAAGAGCAAAGCTTGGACGGACGAACATTACTGAGAGAGAGCCACCAGGGGCTGCTGAGTTGCCATTTCCAAGAAGTAGAAATTTTGTAGGGCGAGAGAGGGAGATAATGGAGATCGAATCAAACTTATTTGGCAACTGGGACTGTCTCGAGCCGGAATGTCCACCGCCATCAATCAAAGGGAGTACCTCTGGGCAGTCTGGAGGCTTTGCAGATGAGGAAAGTGATATGGATAGGTCTGGAAGAGTGGGGAGATGCATAAATTTGGAGCTGACCGGGATCGGGGGCCCAACTCTGGAAGCCTGTGCTGAACCAGCTATAGGGAGAAATCTTCTGAAGAGACCAAAATACAAGAAATCAAAAGGTGTGAGGGACAAGGGTGCTGGCTGCACCGCTGTCTGTATCAGTGGGCCTCCAGGTGCCGGAAAGACTCAGCTCGCCCTGGAATTTGCTTGCAGGCATTCCCAGAGATACAAGATGGTCTTGTGGGTTGGTGGAGAAGCTCGGAGCCTGAGGCAAAATATATTAAACCTATCCCTGAATCTTGGCTTGGATGTCACCGCTGATCCTGAGAAGGAAAGGGGAAGGATTCGGAGCTTTGAAGAACAGGAATACGAAGCTTTCAAGAGGGTCAAGAGAGCGCTGTTCAGGGACATGCCTTACCTGGTTATTATTGACAATCTTGAGACCGAGAATGAGTGGTGGGAAGGGAAAGATCTGCATGACCTCATTCCACGGAACACAGGAGGCTCTCATGTGATTGTCACGACAAGGCTTCCCAAGGTGATGAACCTGGATCCGGTGCAGCTTCAGCCACTGCCCTTTGCCGATGCAACTGCTTTGCTCCAAGGAAGAAGAAAGAAATACTATCCAGCTGAGGAGGCTGAATGCCTAGCAAATTTCAGTGACAAATTGGAGAGGTCAACCTTTGGTTTGTCGGTGGTTGGTTCACTACTCTCCGAGCTCACCATTTCACCATCTGCTCTCTATGAAGCAGTGAATCAGCTCCCACTAGAAGAAGCTTCTAGCAGCTCTTTTGGGGGCATCGTTGATGAGCAATTCTGCAGGAACAACGCTTTTCTTATGAAGCTCTTCGGATTTTGTTTTGCCATCTTGGAGAAAGCAATGGAGAGGGGTTGTATTGCATCTAGGATGCTTCTTGTTGGGGCTTGGTATGCCCCTGCACCCATTTCATCGCATTTATTAGCCACAGCAGCTAAGAACCTTCAGCCAACAGAGGGAAATCAGTTGAGGAAGTGGACCAAGTGCCTAAATTTTGTATCCTATTGTTTCTCTGGGTGCCAAGTAGCGGCAAACCCAACTTGTAAGAGCGAAGAGGAGTCAGCGCTAGTTCTGGTAAAATTAGGACTAGCCCAAATATCAACCTGCCAGCCAGGTTTGTGGATACAATTCCACCCCATAAGTCGAATCTTTGCAAGAAGAATACAGGGTTCGGCTGCTGCCAAGGCAGCAGTCCTTGGTGCAAGGAAGATTGGAAACCCATTGGTAAATTCAGATCACCTCTGGGCCTCGGCATTTCTTGTTTTCGGGTATAAGTCAGGGGCCCCATCGGTCCAACTTACGGCAGCGGAGATGGTGCTGTTCATCAAGAAAACGGCCCTCCCTCTAGCAAATAGGGCCTTCACAGTATTCTCAAGGTGCAACTCAGCATTGGAGCTGCTAAACGTGTGCACCAACGTTCTGGAGGAAGTTGAGAAGTCGTTTGTGTCCCAGATACAAGACTGGCATGATGGGCCACTGTGCTGGCGGAAGAAATTACCGGACAACCAAAGAGTGGAGGAGTATGTGTGGCAAGATGTGACTCTGCTGAAAGCAGCATTGCTCGAGACACGGGCTAAGTTGCTGCTGCGGGGAGCGCATTTTGATAGTGCTGAAGAGCTTTGTAGAACCTGCATCAGCATCAGAACAGTCATGCTGGGCCACAACCATGCCCAAACGCTGGCAGCTCAAGAGACTTTGGCCAAGTTAGTCAGGCTGAGGAGTAAAATGTGATTTGGAACTTGGTTAGGGTACTTTCACTGCACACGCGAGTCAATATTCAGTTCAGATGTGACAACTTCATTTTGTTATCAGTATGCAGGATTAAATTAAAATTAAAATAAAAAAAAAATTCTGCGAAGCTCTCAAATGCTAACGTCTAAACATAGTCTAATGTAAGGAATTTAACCCTAGTCCCCAATTGCAGAGGTTTATGTTCCCATTTTATTGTTGTCGTATAAGAAAACCACTTTCTTGCTTGTGTTGACATCTAATTAATGGTTTCTTTCATTGATTCCCCTTGAGATTCACCAAGCATACATACAAATAGCATAATGGAAATGAATCTTCAAATCTTTCCGTCAATCATTGGCCACTAAATATTATAATAGTATAAGAAATAAAATCACACAATTAAATATACAAAATTATACAATGTAGAAATTTTTTTCAACAATAAAAAAATTATACAACAAATTTTTTTTTAAAAAAATCATTATAAAAATGTTCGATTATAAATATAATTTTCTCTAAGATCCATTCACAATAACTTATGAGAATAATGGGTTAAGTGCAATCCCAACAATCCTAACAACCTATTAGAGTATAATTCACTAAGAAAAAATGAGAAACTAAGCGGTAATACACCCTAAGATAATATTAGAGTACTATATCCAAATTCTATAAAGAATGAAACTTAAATTATGTTAAAAGTATTTACTTATTATTTCAGCTATAATACTTAGTAATTGTCCTCATCCTCGAGTACTCCTAGTTTTTAGGAGTTGACGGAGCAGTGGAATTCATGCACACAGTTATTTATGTTCACAAAATGTTTTATTGTAACTAATCTTTTTGGACATTGGCACTTTCTCAGGACTTAGTGTCTACATGTTTCTATTTTCATATAAAGAACCATAACAAGATTATTATATCTTATATAAAGAGTATTTTTCTGTAAGCCACATAATTAAAAGGAGTTTAATCAAACAGTATTTTTTACTGTCCTTACTCTTGTTTACTTCTATAACAGCGATATCAGAGCCATTACGTGAGAAAAGAAATAGAAAGGGAGAAGCAATAGCTTTCTTTCATTATAGGTTGAGTTATACAACCCTATAACTAAGAAAATTGTTATTAGCCGCAATGTTGTCTTTAATGAAGAAATGCTCTGGCCATGGAACAACAATGTTGTCGGGCAACAAATTCCTGTTGATTTTGATGGAGAAAATGGATATTGGAGGCAGCAGCCAGTGAAGAATGAACAACCAACACGAGAAAATAAAGATGTGGAGCAGCGACCGGTGCAGCATGAACATCCAATTATGCAAGCTAATACGATGAACAACCACCACTTCTTAAAAGAAGACCCGCACGGATGACAGATTATAAGGTAATTGGGATTGATCAATATGAGGATCCACTTGCTCAGACCCGGAATGTTTCTTTGAATCGTGAGAAAATAATCGTCAACGCATAATAAATAAATAAATAATCACAAATAATGAAATAATACACGATTTTACATAGAAAACTCTTTTAAGAATGAGAGGAAGAAATCATGAGACGATACGTTCGAAATTTATCTATTATGCAATTAGTTCAGTTATACAAACCATCAAATATAAGGACACCAGACGCTGTCACAAATAAGTCCAAATAGTGAAAAATATATGATGATAGAGAAAAAATACGATCGCTAAAACGTTCTTCTTTATTTTGATAATAGCATATTCAAAATTAGTGGAGATTATAATACGATTCAAAACTTACACAAATATTTGAATCTTCATCTTTTCATTTTTATCTCTCTTTCTCTTATTTTTCTTTCAAAGTCGGCAATGTAGGTTTCAAATTTGTAAGTGGTTTCCCTAAAAACATGTCAATGTATATTTATACTACGAACCAACACTTGAGTGCCCATTGAGTGCACCACGGGTGCAGGCCACACTAGGTTCGACACTTTGGGCGCACCTCGAGCACATGCCTACTGCTTTTTGTGCGTTCGGCAATCCCTTGAGTGTGCCTTAGGCGCAGGACATTCTAGAAGTCTTGTTCGAGCACCTCTTGGGTATGCCTCAGGCACTGGACATTCTGAATATCTCTCTTAGGCATCCCTTGAGCTCTCCTCAGTTGCCATCCAATCTATAATCGACACTCACGTATGCATCAGGCACCTATCAAGTGGCAATTTGTAATTTTTTTCATATCAATACAGTACACAAGCATCCTCTTCCATGCCACCGGATGAGAATGCCAAATGGGTATAAGGCCTATACAGGAGTGACCCAAAATTCAACAAACTTTTCTTTACAACTGTTTGTGGGCAATCATCATCTCCGCAATAGTTTGACAAATTTCAAGCTTCCCTTTTGTAGTACTTTGATCATCATATCCGAACCATTCTCCTCGATACTGGCTTTATCTAGCACTAACAATTCTGAGTCAACAATATTTCGCAACAAATGATATCTCACATTAATATATTTTGATTTGAAATGAAATGACGAGTTTCCATAAAGGTGAATTACGTTTTGATTGTCATAAAATAGCACATATTGCTCCTGCTTGAAGCTAAGTTCCTGGGTGAATTTCTTTATATACAACATCTCCTTATTTAGGTACATTACATTAATGAATTATGTTTCAGTAGTCAAGAAAATAACATACTTTTACAACTTAGATTGCTAATAAATAACTCCTCCTACGAACATAACTAAATATCTCGATGTGGGTTTTCAAGAGTCAATATCACTTACCATATTTATACTAATATACCCAACCAGAAATGGCTTGTCGTTTTCAAAACACAAGCATAGCTTAAAAGTTTCTCTAAGATATCTCAATATCCATTTTATCGTGGACTAATACTCCTTACCGAAATTTGACAAAAAATGGCTAACCGTCCCAACAATAATAGCAATATCTGATCTTGTACATACCATAACATATATCAAACTACCCATAGTAGAAGAATAGGTGACGTCTCTCATACTTACCTTTTTGTCATCCGTATAAGGGTATCGTTAGTTACCAAGTTTAAAATGATTGGGTAACGGAATGCTCACAAAATTGGACTTCTCCGTATTGAAACGTTGAAATACATTCTCAGTACAACTCTCTTAGGATATCCACGATTTCCTTACCTTATGGTCGCAAAAGATTCTTATAGAAAAAATTTACTTCGTTGAACCCAAATCCTTCACGGCAAAGGATTTCCCAAATTGTTATTTCAGTTCGGTGATCTGAGAGGTATTTTGTCCAACATTGAACATATCATCCACGTATAGTAGAAAAATAGCAAAATCATCTTGAAAAAGTCTTTGAATGAAAATATAGTGGTTAGAAATAGTCTTCCGGTAGTCTTAACTCATCATAACAGACTTAAATTTCTTATACAATTATCTCGAAGTTTACCTTAGCCCATATAAGTTTTTCTTCAAATAACACACCAAATGTTCCTCTTCCCTAACAGGAAAGCCCTTCGACTGCTCCATATAAATCTACTCCTCCAGATCATCATGAAGAAATATTGTCCGCACATCTAATTGTTCAACTTTCAAATCAAGAATAGCAGCCGATCCAAACAACATCCTTATTAATGACATCTTCACAACTAGGGCAAAAATCTCCTCAAAATTGACTCCATTCCATTGATTGAAGCCTTTCACAACCTACCTTACTTTGTACCTTAATTGCAGGTTATTCTTATCAGTCTTTAAATGGAAATATCCACTTATTCTTCAAAGCACATTTTCCTTTAGGTAACTTGGTCAGCTCAAATATATAATTCTCCTGTAACAACTTTATTTCATCTTACATAATTTTCATCCACTTCCATTTATACTTATCTTTCATAATTTTATCAAAACTTTCAGACCCAGCTCCATCAATAAACAGCACGTACTCATTAACCAATAGACAAATAAAAAGACTTCAATCTCTTATAGATCGTCGGAGTAGAATAGTCTTGGCGGGTTCAGCAATATCATGAGGAATTGCATCTTCTTTTTTTTTAGTATTGCCTTGATTGCCGTCTTCATCATGGACAAGCACTAGTATCAAGGCTCAAGATATGTATCACAGACCCAACTATTATTATTATTGGAAATAACTTTCTCCACTTTGCCGATATCTTCAATTATCTCATTATCGACGAATAACACATCCATCAATCGAATAAGCTTCTTTTCTATTAGATCGTAAAATAGATATCCCAACTTATCTTTCTTGTAACTGAGAAAAATGTATTGTATTGTCTTCGTCTCCAACTTGTATCTCTCATCCTTAAGAATGTAGACAAAAGTCTTGCACCCAAACACATACAAGTGGTATTAGGATATCTCTTTTTAGAACAAAACATTCTTCGGTACTTCTCCATTCAATAGGTCACTCGATGATAGGTTAATAATATGAACAACTGCATTCAAAGATTTTCCAAAATGAATTGGGGAGTTTCGTCTCTGAAAGCATACAACAAACTTTCTTCATCAGTATCCTAATCATCCATTCAGCCACACCATTTAATTGCAGTGTCTTCGGTGGAGTCCTTTGGTGTCAAATTCTGTGGGTCCGATAATACTTATCAAATATTCCAATATACTCCTCGTCATTATCACTTTTGATGTACTTTAACTTTTTTTTCGTTTGCCTTTCAACCAAGGCATGAAATTACTCAAAGACGTCAAGGGTTTGATCCTTTGATTTTAACTGATATACTCACAATTTTCTTAAACAATTACCAATAAATGTGATGAAATAAAGTGCACATCTGAGTGTCTTCACATTGAGATGGCTACAAATGTTTATGTGAACCAACTCAAAAAGATTGGTCTTCTTTGTGGACGAGGTTTTATAGAACAAAATTCCCCGTTACTTTTTCATCATATAGTGAGAGTAAGTCTTCTGTTTGGTTTCCTTCATACCCTGAAGGAAGTCATTCTTAGCTAAATAATTTAGTCCTTTCTCACTTACGTGACTTAGTCATCAGTGAAATAAATCAGAAGACCTCTTGCTTCTCATAACATGCAGATCTCCAATTGCAATTGAGTTATGCAATACATATAAGTTGAAAACTTTCTTCCCTTGGGCAATTATAAGAGATCTTCTAGTCAACTTTCATACCCCTTTATAGAAAGTGTTACAAAACCCTTTACCATCGAGTTTGTCCACTGAAATAAAATTCAGCTGAATATCTGAAATGTGTCGTACATCCCTCAATAGCAATTTAATCCCATTGTTGATGATAAGGTACACATCACTACAACCAATAATCCAATATGTATCTTTATTTTTCATCTTCAATACTTCAAAATTACCAAGAGTATAAGACATGAAGAATTTTCTCCATGATGTGACGTAGAGTGAGGCACCGCTGTCTACCGTCCAATTGGTATCATGATCCACCAAGTTGATCAACTCATCTTCTTTGCATACAGATAAAAGGTCGGCCTTCGTAACAGTTATGGCTCTCTCCTCATCTCATACTTTATCGACTTGCTTCTCATTTTCACCAAAATTCTCCTACTTTTATTTATAGTAATGTTTCTTAATGTGTCTCTATTTTGCAATGATGGCACTTGAGGTTTTGGTACGTCGACTAGAACTTATTTTGACTTTTCTCACCAGATTTAGGATCACACTCTTTGTTTCTTCCCAATGACTTAGAGACTATCACTTCGGAGTATGAAAAAGAAGAGCCCTATAACTAACGTCTCATCTCCTCATTTAGCACAACTTCCTTTACCATTTCTAAAGTCACAATGCCATTTGGAGTGGTATTAGTGATAATGATCCGTATTACTTTTCATGGGTCCA
>JAODPA010124193.1:0-17669 GCA_025585075.1 Nepenthes mirabilis
AGCAAGCGCCACCCTGGTGCTTGCTGATTTTTGGGCATTTTTCAATTTTTCACTTTTAACTTCCGCCTTTTTACTACATGCATAGGCTCTTATCGATATTAATCACCTTAATCACATCTAGTCATTATGTTTTCGATTTCGGGTCCTCACAAAATTCCTCCTCTTTTCCTCTCTTCCTCCTTCGTGCCATTGCGTTGAGCTCTGCAAAACCCTTCCCCTTCCCCTTCCCCCTTTTTGTAAATGAAAATGAGGGTCAGTGGGACAAACTCGTGCCTGCACTTGAGTGCCTATCGAGCTCACGGAGAGCACAGGTCATCAGGAAATGGCACCCTTCAGATAGCTTGAGTGAGTAGCGAGCCTGGGCCAATATGTTTTCAACATCTCCTTCTGCGCTTGAGTGAACAGCGAGCACAATATATTATGGAATTGGCGCCTCCTTGGGTGCTTGAGCCAGTGGCATGTGCGAGCCCTTCCAAAGCAATCTGCTTTTGGCGCCCTCTGCTAGGCTCGAGCCTGCAGCGAGCCTAATTCTGCTATTTGCTGCACTAAGCTATTTTTCCAATTTTCTAAATTATACTTATTCCGTACTTAATTACATCAAGTTAATTACTAGAATTTACTATATTTTGGAAACTTGGACCTTACAATTCTTCCCCACTTATAGAAATTTTATCCTTGAAATTTAACGAACCTTAAATTTCCTTAATCGAAGGAAACCTTTCCAACATTTTCAAGTTATTTCTTCAATTAAATGATTATCCTAACAAACCTCATAAATCTAAATCGCCATGATTTTTAGTAGCTGATTCATTCAATACTCATCTAAATTCATCAAATCCGAAGGCAAACCCAATTCATTAATTACTTCTCCGATTCAGTTTAAACTTCAATGGTCAGAGATCCTTGCTTCAATTTACACTCAACCTCGAAAGTAATCATTCCTTCTGAGCCTCAAATCGAACCTTAAAATATATGGGTTCACAACAATTCTGCTGTACAACTCTAATTAATTTTCTAAGTATGAACCATTCGATTATAATCCACCACAAAATCAAATTTAACTTGACACCCACAATTCTCCAATCAAGTTGAGTAAGATTTTGGCATAAACCTCAAATTACAATCAAACCCCAAATTAGAAATACTTTATATCATCATTAATTCGTTGGTATGTCTTCAAACCGACATCTCCCTAAAATACAAAACCCATATTGACAAGAATGGTGATTTATTAGAGATGTAACAAATACCTACATATCCCTAAAATACACAGCCATTCACTCCTAGTCCTTTTCAATCATATCCTGAGGCCTATGGACATTGTAAGCCTACACGTGCTTTTGCTATTCTATCTAATCGTTTATATTACGAATCCCAGATCTTCTTACAACTTATATTAATTTATATCTGTTACTTGTATAGGACACCTAGGTTCTACAGCAATCACAATTAAAACAAATCCCGAGATAACTATACGATAAGGACAATTTCCACAAATCCTCGGATTATAGCTAGATTAGAAATGATAACTAGAACAGTCTTCCCAGAATTCGACATAGCCTTAGGTCATCACCCAAAACCTCAAACTCAAATACTTAGTAACCTTAAGTTCTTATTGGCATATCGATAAGCCAACGGAATCCATCCGAACATGTCATTCATAATCACGATGGGTGGATCATCCTATTAATCCTGAAACAAGCTGTAAGGACTTCTCATTATCCAAGCATCTGAACCTACTTGCAATTTACTTTTCATATCTCCCACAAAGCATTGATAGCATATCAGGTCTAAAGCTTCTCAACATCATTTGTTAGAAATAAGGTCCGCTATACTCAAAGAATTCGAGGTTGATCTCTGCAATCCTTAGATAGGTCTATCCACTTATGATATCATAGGATCATCTTTTCCTATGACAAAACTATTCTAGTCTTTAAAATTTATTAGACGAAAGCTATCTCCAAGGAGAAACTCATAAGTCCTCAACTGGGAACTTCCGATTTCAATTATCGATCATAATACTCACTTTCCCAAAAATATACCGAGATCCACCTTTTTAAGTCCTAAACTTTTAGATTTATAGGGCAGTAATTATTCCATATCCTCAAGGTAAGGTCCACATTGGCCAATCCCAACTAGGAGCGAAACAATTTTAAATCATGAGCTCCTCCCCCACTTAGTTCGAGGGTAGCCACCAATTACGATGTGAGATGAATATAATTCTATCCTTTCTCAAAATATTACATTCTATCTTAACTTACCAACCCATCAGGGTTAACCCAAACAAAATGACCAATAATTTACTCTAAATTCCTCGAAGGAGATTTTCTCAGGTCCCATTCTTATGAACACTAATTGCTTCTAAGCCAAACATCTCACGGTTCTATGATCCCCAAGGAACACTTATCGAATCACTTATTAGATTCAGTTAAACCCAAATGACTGTACATGTACGCAACATCATTCAGTTTTCCCAGTTATCCACTGCTTTAATCCCAAAGATTCAAAATCATGCTACCGAATATACCATATGTCCCATAGAGTATTTTCTCAACTAAAATTGCCTTCCCTTCCTCCAATGAATATTGAACTGATTGCCTTTTACAATTTATAAGATTCCACAAAAGAATACAAAAATACAACCATGGGATAACAATATAACACACAAATCATGAGGAAATAAGAGAACACATAAATCCCAAATTAAATAAAGCAGAAATCAAATTTTCATAAATAAAAGAATACCTTCATCCATAATTAAGGGTGTCTCAGTGTCCTAAACAATTACTGTAAAAGCTTTTGCTAGAACAATAGGCTTCTTTTCTTCCAGCCTCTTGGGCAGCGAGCAATCTTTGATTCGGTGACCCTGCTGTACACAATTAAAATAGGCCCCAATCACTTTATAACAGGACTTCCCAACATGCTTCTTCTCACATACAACACAATCAAATACTGACCCTTGGGAACTCATCACTGACTGAACCTCAGTGATACTCTTCCCCTTGTCTGACACCTTAGTCCTCTTCGAAGGCTCTGAGAGTCCTAAACCTAATTCCACACTGGAACCCGTCTGACTAGCCACCCTCTTAGTGAAAAACCTTTGATTTTCAAGCTCATTTTCCAATATCAGAGTCCTATCCAGGATGTCAGCATAAGTTTGGAGCTTCTGAGTTACCAATTGCCTCCTAATATAGTCTCTTAATCTCTACTGGAACTTTTTAGCCTTCCATAATTCGTCCTCCACAATGTACGGCACATATCGGTACAATTTGGTAAACTTTACATTATATTCTGCTACGGTTTAATTTCGCTGCCTAAGCTGCATAAATTCTTGTTCCTTTTGATCTTGGAGGCTAGAGGGGAAGTATTTTTCCATTAAAACTTCTTCAAACATTCCTCAAGTAATATTATCATTTGGCACTCCCAATGCCCTTTTCTTCATGGCCCACCAGCTATCAGCTTCACCCTCTAACTTGTATGCTGCGAAGGTAACTATTTCTTGATCAGAGTATTGGATCACCGTGAAAATCATCTTCATCCTCCGAATCCAAATATTCGCCTTTACCTGATCTAGTTCTCCAAAAAATTCAGGTGCCCTTTCGACTGTAAATTTATCATAAGCTATCGGGGCAGGATTTACTGGGGCTGGCTCTAGTGCAGGAACCATAGCCTTGTGACATTACTCCATTGATTCAATAATATTTGTCATTCTCCACAACAAAGTTAGGTATTTGGTCTCTTGATCCTGGGGAGTACTAGCACCTCCACGGGTACTGCTTCTACCTCTTCTACTTGCTATACTATATCCTATGACCAAAACATCGCAATATTAATAGATCTTAAGAAATCAACCTAGAGGGAGGGGTTAACAATAACTTAATATAATTTAGCATTAACTTAGCAGCCAACACCTAAACATTCCATCTAATCTGAACTACCCTTACCCATTTCAAGTCTATAAGACTTGTATCACCCAATATTTTAAATACTCGATCGCTACTGAACAGATCATAATTCGACGTTCTAAATTTCACTATACCGAAAATCGACTCCAAATTATACTAACCTCAAGTCATCAATCCCACTGTATCCATCATACTAGCTAGGTTAACCCAAGCACACCTTTCTAATGATTTACTAACTTGAGAACCGCAACTCAGAATAGTTCAAACCTGAACTTTAAACAAAGATTGACTAGCCTAGGCCAAAAATCAATGTCAATTAGCTTGAACACAAAATCCTAACTTAGTTCTAACCTAAAGGATACAAACTAGGATATCTTGAGTTTTTCAATCTAACTTAATCATCCTACATCTTAATTTACTTATTCAATCAATCTTAATTGATCCTAAACTTTGCATACAATTCAAATCAAACCTAAGGAATCTCTTTTCTCTAATACCAACTGTGATGGAATGGGTCCATATCCTCTAAAGACCTTCATCATTAAACATACAAAAACTAATGCTTAAAATTTAAACATATTTCATTCTGTAGAAAATCGGATAGAGTTTCCTCTAAAAATGACCAAAACCATACAAACAACCTGAATAAACACAACCTGCATAAGGCATATACTTAGACAATCCTCAAAATTAAATCCACTATACTTCCATAACACATTCACAGGATCAACAAATGCCATATCATCCATGGCTCCAACACAGTACTCCTAACTACCGTATTGGATCAAAGAGAGATGCCATCTTGGATCAAAACAAATCCAAACATCAAAAACAATGCGGAAGCAACTATGACCATAAATCAACCTACGGAAGCAAAAACAATATATCCATCATAATACAAGTATATACTACATCATCAGAATATGCAATGTTCATTTAAAAACTAATATATACGTTCACAATTCTTCAAGAGCTCCAAAATCTTTAAAAGTCTTCAAATCTGACAAGGTTTCTTTCTTCTAGTTAATCCTATCTTCAGTCCTTACCAGGCTTTAGCTTATCTGGAGGGGGAACAGAAAGTAAGGAGTAAGCTGACAGCTCAACAAATCTACCTAAAATCATAAGAGTATACAAAAATATCATGCCAGCATGCACATATAAAATGACAAATAAACATGTAAGAATTTAAGAATCAATTATGTATGCAAGCAAGGCATAAACATGAAAATGATGCAAAATCGTACAAAATCTTCTTGATTCTTAAAACTTGGATCATAACATAAATTCTTCACTTATTCTTAGTTCTGAGTCCTTATCTGAAAATAATTCAACTATAATTTCTTTCCAAATTCTCATTTCGAAATACAAATCCCTCCTATTTTACATCGCGAGGGTTGGATGTCCTCAACTCCTTAATTCAAATACATATCCCACCTCTTTTACATCATGATGGCTTGATATTTCGATTATCCATTCAGAATACAAATCCCTCCTCATTTATATCGTGATGGCTGGATGTTCAGAATACAATTCCCTCATCTTTTATATCGCGAAAGCTGGATGTTCTTAAATTCTTAACTCAAATACATATCCCTCCTCTTTTACATCCTGAGGGATGGATGTTCACAATAATTTAACAGTATAGTTCCATATAAAATTTTCGGATAAAAATCATCTCATAAACATTAACATTTTACAAAATCACATTCACATCTCAAGATTCAAGAAAATTCAAACACAAAATCCATAATTTTCGTTCTAGGGTTTCATACGAAGCTTCCGGATGAAAATTGAACACAAAACACATGCTAAACAACGAAATTGAAGCCATACATCTTCATATTCATGCATAAGTATAAAATCTATCCAATAATTCATGAGAAATATGCATTATTCGAAGTAAATCTTAAAGAGAGAGTTTTTGAGCATAAACACCGAAGTGGAGATGTGGACAGGAGGTAATAACGAAAATAAAGTTTAGGAGTACACTTGCCTCGGCTTGATTTACTGATTTTCTTACTTTGATCAGACCTGATGTGGCATAAAATCCCTCTCATCTTTTCCTCTCTTCCTCCTTTGTGCCTTTGCGTTGAGCTCTCCAAAACCCTTCCCCTTCCCCCTTTTTATAAACAAAAATGAGGGTCAGTTGGAGAAAATTACGCTCGCACTCAAGCACCTTTTGAGCGCATGGTGAGTATAGGCCATCAGGAAATGGCACCCTCTGGGTGGCTTGAGTGAACAGTGAGCTTGGGCTAATCTATTTTTAGTGCCTCCTTTTGTGCTCGACCGAGCAGCGAGTGCAATACATTATGGAATTAGCACCTCCTTGGGTGCTCGAGCTAGCAGCATGCGCGAGCCCTTCCGGAGCAATTTTCTTTTGGCGCCCTTAGCGGGACTTGTGCCAACAGCAAGCCCAACTCTACTGTTTGCTGCACTAAGCTATTTTTCTAATTTTTCAAATTCCACTTATTCCATGCTAAATTACATCAAATTAATTACTAAATTTACAATATTTTGGGAACTCAAACCTCACACTGCTGGATGCAATGTCTAGCAGGCGGCAGCCTGATCCTGCCTCAGCTCGGAGATTCCCGCATACCATTATATCAATTTAATACATGGCGGTTATCATAAATTAGAGCCCAAATCCTATTTATAAATTAATATTTTGAGATTGTAACACCGGTTCCTAAATCCACAAATTCCAGGTCTTCGGCCTCTCGATCCAAACTTGTTTGTGTTCTTGAACCTCAATTCACTTATATTAATTTAATTACTCTCAATTACCATATCTTTGAAGCCAGTACGTCACAACTCTTCTCCACTTATAGAAATTTCATCCTCAAAATTTAACAAACTTTAAAATTTACAAACGGGGAAAATCCTTTTAGATTCCTACTTCACGTCCTTGAAGAAAAGATCTTTTCTAGAAAACTTATCCCCAGGAATCACCCTAATCCTAACTACCTAATGCTTCCTGATTAGATTTGGGTAGGAACATATCACAAGATAAGCTCCTGATGTTCCTAGAAAGGCCCAATTCGATCATAAACTTACTTCCTTAATCCATTAGGCAAGGGAAACTTCCTGATAGTCCACCCAAATTGTAGGCAACAAAAATTACCAGTTTTTCCCTCGACATAAACCAAAACCTCAAGCAACCTATGAACTCCTACTTTAGATATCCTGAGCCTTGAATTGACTGTTCACTTGGATCCTCAATCTTATCCTAAAATATCTAAGTCTTGGGTCACACGCTACCACTGCACTACTATGATCGACCATGTACTTGTACCCTAAAATCAATTTACAATCCTTGTCTAATGATTCATATTAGGGACCTAGGCCACAAAGTAGTTATAGAACCAAGAAAATTCCAAAGGTATCAATACAACCAAGGCAAGGCCTTTAATCCTCAGATCACGATCAACTAAGAAATTACAATTGAGACGATCACCAAAAAATTTTGGCATAGCCCCAAATCACCATCTAAGCCTCGAACTTAAGTACTCAGCAACTTATTATCTCATTGGTATGCCAACGAGTCAACATATTTGACCTGTATGCATTTCCCAATTTTGAGATAAAGTGTGAGGACCACATCTTTTGAGGCAAAAAGGGACAATCGTAATCCGGTCATCGACTGTTGACCGGAGAACTTAGAAGGAGACTTATCCGGTCAACAAGAATTGACCGGAAGGAAGGAAAGAGGAAAGTAATCTGGTCAATGCCAGGTTGACGGGAAAATGTTGAAGGTAACATAATCCGGTCAACGTCCGTTAACCAGATTGTGTAATCAAGAACAACAAAATCCGGTCAACGCCAGCTGACCGGAAATGTGAAAATTCGGTCAACGATAGTTGACCAGAAATAAAGGATGGACATTTAAAATCGAATCCAGGTAAGACAAAAGTCGAAAGTGTTGAGACAATAGAAAGCCCTAAAAGAAGGCATAACCGGTCAACGCTAGTTGACTGAGACAATAATAAAGCCCCTACAAAAAGTAAAGTCAGAATAACCATGCCTGTAACGCCAGCTAATCAAAACAGTAAGGAAACCCTTACGAAAAGTAAAGTCAGAATAACCATACCTACAACGCCAGTAACCGAAACAGTAAGGAAGCCCTTACGAAAAGTAAAGTTAGAATAGCTAGGCCTGCAACGTCAGTTAATTGAAACAGTAAGGAACCCCTTATGAAAAGTAAAGTTAGAATGACCATGCCTGAGTAGGTAACCTATTCCCAACTACCCTGATAGAAAAGAAGCACAAGAAGTTGACCTGCCCTACGTACTACCACCGACCCCAACACGAATAAGTAATGGTCCTCCCCATGAGTTAGGATAGGAAGCCAAGTAAACCACCAGGTGAAGGCGTTAAGAACTTCGAGCCAGAACCAAGTGAAAGGCTCATAGACGTGGCAAGATCACTCACCGTTTTAAGTTCATGTTTTTAATGCAGGTATATTATTCCTGTTTATCTGACTAATAATGTTCAGTTATTTCATGATGTTCGAACGCATGAAGTTTGATTATTGCATGATTTAGATAATGACTAGTTATTCGCTTATGAAAAAGTACTAGTTATTTCATAATGTTTGGACGTTTTACTTCAATGCATGAAATCTGGCCATGTTTTAAGATGTTCAGTTATTGTATGAGTAAGAAGATTTTCGGCTTTCGTTGAAAAAGAATTCCGGCCCTTGAACTTCGACTTTTGTTAAAAAGACCTCCGGCATGTGATAAAAAGAACTTCGACTTTTTGATAAAAAGAACTTCGGCTTTTGATAAAAGAACTCCAGCTTTTACTAAAAAGAACTTCGGCTTTTGTTGGAAAAAGAACTCTGACTTTTGAGCTCCGGCTTTTGTTGAAAAAGAACTTCGACTTTTAAGAAAAAGAATTTCGGCTTTTAAGAAAAAAGGAACTCCGACTTTTGAGAAAAAGAACTCCAACTTTTAAGAATAAGACCTTCGACTTTTAAGGAAAAAGATCTCCGCCTTTTAAGAAAAAGAACTTCGGCTTTTAAGAAAAAGAACTCCAACTTTTAAGAATAAGACCTCCGGCTTTTAAGGAAAAAGACCTCCAACTTTTAAGAAAAAGAACTTCGGCTTTTAAGAAAAAGAACTCCGGCTTTTAAGAATAAGACTTCCGGCTTTGAAGGAAAAAGACCTCCGACTTTTAAGAAAAAGAACTCCGGCTTTTAAAAAAAAGGAACTCCGGCTTTTGAGAAAAAAGAATTTTGGCTTTTGAGAAAAAAAATTCCGACTTTTAAGAAAAGACCTCCGGCTTTTGAGAAAAAGAACTCCGAATTTTAGGAAAAAGACCTCCGACTTTTAAGAAAAAGAACTCTGGCTTTAAGATAATTAATGGAAAGGCAGTATGGACTTCAATTGTTTGAAGTTAAGAACAAAGGTTATAAGAACAAGGAAAAATGCATGTAATCCGGACAGCAAGTGGAACTCTACGACTTCCGACTTTGAACTATGGTGGATGGTCATTCAAAGATATGAACCAAGAACCGAGTTTCCATTAAATTTGCTATTAAAGATGGATAAAGGATATTGGAGTGACACTCGAGGACTGCCCCTGGGCCACGGGGGAATTTCTGGTGGCACAAGGCTTATGGACTACGGCCCCGTATACCGGGTCAAAGGTATTACCTCTCGCCTCAGGGAGCATAATGAGAGGATACGGCTCTAAGTTGTGGGGTAGCACACAACCCTTCATCGATGTTGCCCACTCCCGTCCGGTCCCTAAAGATGATAAGTATTTCGTTTGGATTTTATGGATTTCCTAAAGACAAGATAAAACGAACAAGAACAAGGAACTCTAAACTTAAGAAGAAACAAAATGGTGATTTTCGTATGCCAAGTTATGTTATAAAACCTTTACTTTGATCCGATGATATGTATGTCAATGTTTTCTGCATGTGGGTACCTTGCTGGGCCTTGTTGCTCACTCTTACTATTTTTCAGATGAGGAAAAGCTTATGAAGGATGAAATTGAGTAGAGTCGTATGACGACACAGCTTGCTGGAGCTGATTAGTGATGAAATGATGTATTACTTTTGATGATTTGAGAAGGATTTGTAAAACAGTTCCGCTGTAAAAGAATTTATGATTGTTAGCATGTTTCCGTAAATTTAATATGGATGAATGAAGTCGATATTTCTAGTAGCATCTCATGTCATATCAAGTCTTTTTTTGCAGTCGACCAACCTGAGTGTTGGCCAGGTGTGAGACTTAGCACTTTAATGGCCAACTCAAGGAGTTCGGCCTCAAGCGATCCTATGTACGAATAGTATATATGGAAGAAAAGAAAAATTTTATGTTCCACCTAATTAATATTTATGCTGTATATGACGCAAAAGTTATGCTTGACGACGGCCGTATGTGGTAGAATATGGCCGGTCCGTCACATAAAGGGAACGTTCTCAAAAGCTAATCCACGATTATTCCCACTCCCAAAACCAAGAGCACGACGTCCCACTAATCCAAATACTGGAACTACTAATGGCTCACGATTCACCTCTCCTACGAAACATTGACAACTTATTGAGTCTAAAGACTCCCCACATCATATTATCGGTCCTAATGACCAGTTTCCTTAAAAGATGGAATCCTTACACAGGCTACCCATTTGCACTAATGTAAGATCATGTCTTCAGCATGACATGACTACTCAAACCTAAGGATTAGCTGGACAATAGCCCCAGCCATGATCAAAACCTATAAATCCTCGAAGTAAAGATCTCAAATGTTAAATCCAAACCACAGTCAGAGTACTTCCGATCATGGGCTTCTCCTCCACTTAATTCGAGGGCAGCCACCCATACACGACGCAGGAAAAGCATAATCCAAAACCTTCTTCAAAAGTACTACATTCTGCTACAACTCCCCTAATCAATCAGGGATCAACCTAACTGAGATGGACAACCGTCCCGCATGCCTTACTTTTGACGGATGCCGATCACTTCTAAGTCCAGGCTCTACGAACATTGCAAAACCTCAAAGGATGCCTAACAGATATCTTATCGGACTCAACTATACATAAGAAATACTGTGTATCCATGCAACAACACTTAATCTTCCCTAAGTTAGCCATTGCACAAATCCCTACATGACCACATTTGTGCTACTAAAGAATCTGCATGCCCAATACAACCTCTTCCCTTACCGAACTCACACTTTGACCCAAATCGAACACACGACTAACAGCCTTCTTAATCGATGAGACAGCCCTCAAACAAGGTTCATACACCCTATGAATGTTTGGATTCAAATATGGCCGAAAGATCCAACCCATAAAATTCATATATATGCCAATGAATCTACAAACTCAAACGGTATCATCGAGACTTACAACGGCCACATCTTATCTTGATTGCTACCACGGGCACAATTTCTCAATTATCCATAATCAAGAAAGCTATGGGCACAGATCGATCTTAGAAATCATCAATCCCTTACAAGAGATCAAACAATTCAACTATGGGATCCTTAAAGATTGATGTTGATATTGACACAATCTTAATCTACCGAACGAAGATTAACCAACCTAATCTTTTTCCTTTAAGAAGCATCCTCAAATGCTTATGCAGCTTTTTAGTGACCACAAGATGACTTTTAGGTGTGGTCTCATTATCAAATAAATTTAGCACGGATCCCCATAACAGGACCTATAGGCAAAACGATAATAATATCTTGATACCTTGACTAACTCCGGTTCACAGTCACAATTGCACAATTCGATTTCAAGACAAAATGTGCTTACCAACCCAATTCATATCTGCGGACCCAAGAAAATGTCGTAGATTGCTCTGCAACAAATGCAAAGCCTAGATCCTCAAATTACACATAACTTAGAAACACACATGAAAATATAGGTTCGAGATCCCAGACAATACATGGGCTACAATATCAAACTCAGGAATCTTATCTTCCATCACGACAGGAAACACTCTACACTTTGTGTCATCACATCAGAATCTCAATTCAAGACACTGGACCTCTTCATTGTCTAACCCATCGATAAGGACAACCCTCAATCTTGCGATTGAACTAGTTACAATCAGAAACATGCTCTCAAAACTCGTCGGGAAGAATACCCATCCATAAAAGAACACCCACGAAGATATTTGACAATATCTCTTATGTTCCCGAACATTAGGCCACCACAAATACCATTTTAATACTCAAGATCCACATCTCAACTGTTACAGAATCCAAGCTACCTAAAATTCAAACACTTGATCATTATTATATCGATCACAATATGCCATCCTCAGATTCACAAATACCAGGAAACGAATCTAAGTCATCTGGACCTCGAGCCCACGATTTCACCTTATCCACCTTACTTGCTACACTAAGCAAGCTTCCCAAATCCTAGGTCCTTGGACCAAGGTCAACCTATGTTAATCCTCAAGGTATCCTTCTTCAAGATCCCATCTCCTGGTTCTCACCAGACAAGACCTTCTAAGACTTTCAAGTCTCGCTATTCTATTCAACAGATTCAAATGCCCAACTTCTCTATCATGTGGTTGACCACTTCCACATCTTGACCCTTGCCTACGTGGCAAGATTGGTTACGGATGTCCTCTCTGGAACAAAAATAATATAGGTTGGTTCATAACTTAGACACTAACTAGAATAGTGTAACCTAGATAGCCCAACTTACCCATTAATTTTTAACTTAGTTTTAGCCTAAGTTAATCAACTTATCTTGATTAAGGCATTAGCTAGGATACCGCAACTAGACAATTGAACTTAGCTACTAATCCTGACCTAATCTTAGCCTAAGTCATAAAAACTAGGATAACTAGAGCTGTCCGACCTATCTTAATCATCCTATGCCTTCATCAACTTATTTGATCTTCCTTACTCTTCCCTAAGCTTTCGCATAAAATTCAGATCAAACTTAAGGCATCTTTTTCTCTGATACCAATTGTGACAGACCGTATTTTCTATCGAAAATCCGGTAGAATTTTGGTAGAAAAATGGCTACCAAACTAATACAAAAATTATAAAATATCCTATACAACAACAAAAATTTATCTAAATCAACTCCGACACATCTAGAAATCACATATACCACACAGAATCCAACTACCACAATTAACAACATGTGGCATCGACGTCATAACTTCGGGTATGACATCAGCTCAGATAAGATGCCACTATGTACAACAACAAAAATTCATCTAAATCAACTCCGACACATCCAAAAACCACAACATACCATACAGGATCCAACTACCACAATTAACAATATGTGGCACCGACGTCATAACTTCGGGTATGACATCAGCTCAAATAAGATGCCACTAGATATATAATTAAACCACATAAGCCTACAAAAATAACTATAACCATCAAATACAGCAGAAAACAGACTACACATATATCACGATTATCATTATGATACATGACCATCAAAATAGTACAATATACTCTAAATCACAATTCTAAGCGTTTAAGCTATCCTTCAAGATCTTCACGCCTAGCTGACTTCTAATCCTCTATCCCATCCTATCAGGCATAGGTTCGTACTTATTTGGAGATAAGAAAAGCAGTAAGGGTGAGATAAAAGCTTAGCAAGTGTAATATAAACAAATAATAAAGTGCAATATAAACAAATGGGACAAGGAAAGAGGTAGGAGCATGATATAGAACATACAACATGACATGTGAGTAATTGCCTTCTCAGACTATGCCAACTTTTCATATTTTATCTTTCTTTTCTTAAGGATTCCATATTATGCATAAATTCCTTTTATGTTTGCAGACCAAGGCTAGTAGGTTGTATTAGCTAACGATGTGAGAGAAGAAGGAAAGGGATGTGTATGCTCCTACACATTCTAAGGCACATTATTACACAATTCAACATCCCATGGTGAGCAGTATACCTATAATGTCGATATATGGGCAATCACATATGCCCCCATGTCCCCCGGGGCCCAGAAGTGATAATCGTTCTTCCATAGTAGTATCCTAAGGCATGCCAAGGACATCACCCGCTCCAATAAGCAACCAGGATACGCAGCCGAGGTAATCCTTGAGTCTCCACTGTAATATCAATGGCAAACCAGGGGATACTACCATATAAATATAAATCTATGGTCTTAATTTCATGATTTCTTAATCTTTGAGGGAAAGACTACTAAACTTCTTTCACATAATTCTCACACCAGGAGAACGGATCATATACATAATAGATTGTCGCATTCCCTCCGTATTCTTACATATCATGCTTAATTCTTATACACAGATACAGATTATCATTTCTTGTGGGTTCATGTCTTCATGTGGCCTTACACGTGCATGATTCAATATAATACTTTGGAACAATTAGGAATTCTTACCGCATTAGCCAAACGTAACTTTGGAGCTTCCAAATGGTAATTCCATTGTAAAGGTTCACATTAATAATTCGGGAATAAACATTTACATATAACATAAGTAACAATTAACAAGGTACCATCTTGCAACAATTCCCAATTACCTGGATGAATAGTGCCAAGGCGCCGGTTAGTGCTCTTGGACGCACCAAACCGATCAAACCTTGGAATTTGATCACCCAACCGATAAATGTTCATATTCAAGACATGGGTAACTCTTAATTAAAGCTAAATCTTGCATTAAACTCGAAATAATTGATCAAGCGTGGTCCGGACACATCTGAGGGTTCTGGCGAATGGGTTTTTACATAAAACCAACAAAATGGATATCCAATCGGTAATTAACTTATACAAGACATGGATAAGAATATCCTAGAGCCAATTTAGGCAAAAGCCCCGAAAATTGGAGGATGAGGGCTTCCGGGCATGCAGTTAGGGGTTGGATATGAAAATCTAAAGAAAGCTTTGAAATTTGACATAAAATTAACATATAAATATGCATACATTATGGGTAATACGAAATATAAATTTAATCGGGTATCGAATTGAGGATACCCTATAAAAATGAAACAAAGTGCAAGAAAATGTAAGAGGAACCCAATCTACAATTTTTCCAACTAGCTTGAGCTCAAAATCGGACTTAAAGAGCTTCGTTTTCCACTTCTCTCTCTTCTCCCTCCCTCTCTCTGTACTTGTGGGAAACAGCCGCCAAATGCTCGAAAGGAACCCTCTTAGGTTTTAATAATGCAGACCGACGCTCGAGGGCCTGGCAGGTGCCAGTCTACAAGATGTAATGTCTAGTAAGCGGCAGCCCAGTCCTGCATTCGGCTCAGAGATTCCTGCGTTTCACAAGCCTAATTTTTATTATATCAATTTAATATATCGCGGTTATCATAAAGTAGAACTCAAGTCCTATTTACAAATTAATATTTTGAGATTATAACGTTGGTTCCCAAATCCACCAATTCTGGGTCTTTGACCTCTCGATCCAAACTCGTCCGTGTTCTTAAACCTCAATTCACTTATATTAATTTAATTACTCCTAATAACCATATCTTGAAAGCTGGTACGTCACAGTAATCAATAACCTCGAAGACACTTTCTAACTTCTTTAGCTAATTCTCTGCTTTGATCAGATTTGACTCTCATAAGAACTCTGGAACATGTTTTCCTTTGAACTGATCGAAGGGAACCTAACCTTGACCTTGCTTGACTATTCTCCTGAACGCAGCCATGTCTTGATCCTATCATTGGATCATCCAGTCCATCACGTCACTCATTCTACTCATCATGGCAACATAGTCATCTCCATGACTTGAGGCTAATCTCTTGGCTCTAACACCCTCCCGACTTGAAACTGACCTTTTACCCCTGGCATCTTCTCAACTCAAGACTGATCTTCTACTCCTTACATCTTCCTGACTAGAGAATGATCTCAGAATCCCAAAATCCCATGATTTGCCATGATATTTACCTATCATATAAAAGATTCAAACAATGGTTTTTCCCAAAATTGACCAAAAATTGACCTAAAACACTTCCCATTACAAGTTTCTTTGATACCATTTCTATCAAAAAATTGGACCAAGCAGATCAATTTAATAAATAATTAAATTTTAAATATTAATCTTATAAATTTTAAACCCAACTGTGACAAACAAAATATATATGAGACTTAAAAATAACCCACACAGAATCTTATTGGACAACTGTCCAGACACACAATCATGACATACTCCAACAATCATAAGGTAATAGCCATAAACTAACAACCACTCAATCACATAATGAAATAACCCAATAGTTTTCAACGTACAGTCCAAAGGCCTATATTTGGCTAACTCTAAATTTAAGGACAGCTCAAACAAAACCCGTCCATAAAATAATAATACATGCAATGACATCAAAATCTAAATAAATCTAATACTCACCAGAGAATGCGGTGCTGTTTTGCAACTCATCCTGCTCCTACAATGAATATGAGCCTTCTATTCTAAAGTGATAAAATATGAAATATGAGTATAACACTCAGTAAGCATCATATATTAAACAATGGGTCCAATAAATAAGAGGGATAGTCAAATGAGTAAAGGTCTAATCAGATAATAGCATAAATCCAAATTGTTGATATTAGAAATCCCATCAAAATCCAAGATTAAATCAATGATAGTTTTGTACTCAAATTAAATATCAAATCTAAAATAAATATCCAATTAAAAAACAGTTATCATCAGGATTTATATATATATTTATATTTATATATCAAAAGTGATACGGAAGTTTAATCAGAAGTCCAATCTAATGTCTAATCCAATGCCCGATCAAATCAAGATGCGGGATAAAATTCAATAGCCAGATGATCTAATCGCATGGGCAAAAGCCATAGTTGCACTACAACAGATATTCCAAAGTCTAGATCAGAACATATAATCAAAATTATTTGTACAGGACATACTAAAACCTATATGTGGCCAAAATAACGAATCTCAAATTTAAATCCAAATCAAAGTTCAAATACAAATTCATACAAAAATATAAATCATGTACCAAATTTGAATTCTGATTATTTAAAGACTAACTTGAGAAAAGGTTACATATACTCTCAGTAATCTTAGGCCAAATCAAATATAGTTAGAGCCAGCGTGCTAGGCCACTTATGACTCTATCGCTCATAGGTAAGGTTGCTCGCTATATTTTTTCATCTACGACTTTTGATATAATCCTTAAATTTGTTTGATATATTAGGGCATTTGAATATATTATAAATTTCAATTAAATATCCAAAGGAGAGAGTCACTACATTCAAATCTTTCTTGCCGGTGGAAAGAAATTTTCAATAATAAATCTCCTCATTGGGAGTAGGCCAAAATATCCAATAACCAATCCCAATGTGGTGATCTCAACCCTAACACATGCATGTGAAAATACATGGCCCATGCAAGATTTCAAGCTCATTTTTATACCAATATACAAATATAAAAATACACATTATCTGATAATTTTTTTAAACTTCTAAAATGTAGCAAAACCCTATAAAAATTATAGAATCTGAACAAAACTCCTAAATCGACCGATAAGTGATATATGTATGTATTGAATGAACAGATTATGTATACCAAAAAAACATACATGTTAGTAAAAATTTTTAACAGTAGTTAAAACACATCAAATGCTAAATCAGATCACAAATAGGAATTATAAATACTTACCTCGATCTTATACCAATCATATCAGGAAAAATGATGCTCTAAGGTTCCCGAACCATGCTTTTCTCCCTCTTGCCGAGCACATCAATTGCGCCCCTACCTCCCTCCTCTCTCCTATCGTGATCCTCCTTCTCGTGCGCTTCTCTTCCTCACCCACATGCC
>JAODPA010124204.1:0-17667 GCA_025585075.1 Nepenthes mirabilis
AATGAAGATGTATAAATATGAAATATGAATAAATATATTTTTAAAATTTATTTATCTTTTCAATTTTATTTCTGATTCCTTTAGGTTCTAAAATATGCATAAATTTTTTTTCTTTACGGACTAGGGCCAGTAGGGCTTATCAACTAATAGAATAGTTGATCGAAGAATGAAATGTGTATGCATCCACATATTCTAAGGTGCTACCCACAATACCCAAACTTTAATGTCTCATAGTAGATGGTATACCTTTCACCCGATATATAGGGCCAGATAACAAATATGCCACCAAAGCACCTCACGTGGCCTACTCAATCTACCACTGTAATATCCTGATGCATGCCATGAATTACTACCTTCTGAAATATAAATCCTTAGTCCGGGTTCATAATTACTTATTTTTAAGGGAATGTTCCACCATAAACTTATATAAAATTTTCACTTCCTGGAGAACGAATTATCAGACATAACAAATTGTAGTATTTTCTTTAAATATATTACATAATTTGTATAATTCTTTGATGCAGATACAGATAATTATTTTCTTATAAGTTCATGTCTTCACATGCTTGTAATTACATGCATAAATCAATATAAAGTTTGGAACATGTAAAAAATTCTCACCACCACGAGGCAAACATAATTTTAGAGTTTTCGGACAACAAATCCCTTCACAAATGCAAACAACGTAATTTTTGGAGTATATACAAGATAACATATATAATGTATATGTGGATAAATATTACAATTCACGTCCGATAATACATTTGGAACCAATAAAATAAGATATACAAAATATATGGGAACAAATACCAAATATTTGGAGTACCCTCGTCCATAAAGTTAGGGTTTCGAGTTTCTAAAGCCAAATCAAATATAAATCTCAATTAAATCGGGTAAAACCAAAGGGGGCGACTTAGGGTTTTCATGTGCAAAATACTGCACAAACCTTACAAATCAGATATGAATCGAAATATATACAGCTCAAGTCATAGGCTTTGTAAAATATAAACTTAAATGGGTATCGAAACAAGGATACCCAAAGAAAACAGAATAAAAGTGAAAAGAAACGAGAGACAAATATATGAATGTACTTGTCTCGACCCAATTTATTACTTCTCTAACTAGCATTAAGTCGGAATCAGACTCGGGAACCTTGATCTCTTCCTTCTCTCTCCTCCTTCACGTTCTCTCTCTATCATTGGAAACCGAAAAAATGACGCAAGAGAAACCCTTGTGGGTTTAAATATCATAGGTTGGAGCTCGAGCACTATCCTGGCATGCAGCAGATGTGCTTGCTACTAATTTCAATGCCTGCCCGAGTACTCGAGCGCTTGGCAGGCGCTGGTGCACTTGGTCAGGCGCCTGGCGGGCATCCCCCACCAATGCCACCTACCGCACCCGAAACCTTATTTACCCATATGCATTAAGCCTAATTTTGATTATATTACCTCAATTACCTCATAATTACTACGTTTTGAAATTCGAAACCTCACAAGGTACCTTAAAACAAACTATAACAACTTATGAAAGTGTATATAATCGTCAAATAACAGTGAAAACTAAACTCATCAAAATATCATCAAAAGAATCAAAATATATCAACATATCCTTCCAACATATACATAAATCCACAAAAATCCAAGTCTACAAAATCATCTTCTAATCCTTAGCCTAGCCAACTGGAAGCTTTACTCCACCACATCAGGCATCAGCTCGTACTCATCTGAAGATAAGAAAAATAGTAAGAGAGTGAGCCGAATACTCAACAAGATATAGTATAAACAAAGAATAGGCAATTACTCAAAATAATCAAGGGAATGGAATAGAAGCATAATATAGATGCATAAATATGAATCATGACCAAATGTATTTCTGAAACACATATAACTTATTATGTTTTATATCTTATTTTTTTAGATCCTAAAATATGTAAAAATTTCTTTATCATTATGGACCAGAGCTAGTAGGCCTTACTAGCTAACGGAGTAGCCAAATGACGAACGAAATGTGTATACTTCCATACATTCTAAGGCACTACCCACGTACTTCAACACCCCGTAGTGAGCGGTATACCCTTAACCTGGTATACGAGGGCATAAATCTTATACAACCATAAAATCCCCCCATGGGCCAGGGGCATTCATCGGTCTACCATTGTAATATCCTAAAGTATCTCAGGAAATATCACCCTCTGAAATACAAATTCTTAATCCAATTTCTTGATTAGTTATTCTTGACTTAACTTAAGGAACATTTCACACTTAATTCTTAACACTTTGTTCTCACTCCCTGGAGAAGGGTTTATCAATCATAATAAATTATGGAGATCTCTTCTTATACTTTTTATAATTTTTTTCATATCATATATACACATTTCTTTATACACAGTCTTCACATACCTTTAAATACATACGTAAATGTACATGGGGCTTAGGAAAATTAGAAAATTCTTACCACATTGAACCAAACAAAGCTTTATGACTTCCGGGCAACAAATCTTTTCAAACAAAGTTCCCAACATAATTTTCGGAACATATAAAATGGTATATACAAAACATATATAAATAAACGTCAAATAATTAAGGTAAAAACATTCATGAGGCTAGGGTTCCAATTTACAAAGCCATATTATACTTTTTTCCAAAAATAATTAGGAGAAATGGTGGGGTGTAGGGTTAGGATTTCCACGAAACTCAATACCTCACGAAACTTTCAAATCAAACACAAAATCAATATATACACATAATTAATACATGGGTATTTAAAAATACATGCCTGGATGGACATTGGAACAAAATTACCCTAAAGGAACGAAATGAAAAGAGCATTAAGAGAAAGAAAAACATATGAGTGCACTTACATTGACCCGATCTATAACTTTCTCAACTAGCTCTAACTCAGAAACGGATTCGAGAGCCTCGATCTCCTGTTCTCTCTCTTCTCCTCCACGCTCTCTCTCTCCTCTCTTTCTGCTCTGATGAAAAATGGCAAAAAAAAACTGATCACGCACTTAAATACCCAGACTAGCACTCAAGCGCCAGTAGGGGAGCTTCGGGGCGCGGCAACACTGGAACAAGTGCTCAAGCACGCTGCCAGCGTACATCAGGCAAGCCTACATTTGAATTCGCACCTCCTGGCATGCCTCGAGTGAGCAGTGCGCGCACCCTCATTGGATTTTGTGCCCCAGCGTTGCTCGAGCAAGCAATGGGTGAGCTCCCCCCTTCTTCCTATTTAGCTTCTAGAACTTAATTTTTCGCATACATTAGGCCTAATTTTGGTTATATTAACTTAATTATTTCTAATTACCATATTTTGGATACCGATACCTTACAATTCTCCATCACTTATAAAAATTTTGTCTTAAAAATTTAAAAAATCCTTGGAATTAAATGAATATGCATACCTCAAAACAAATGGGGATATTTATCCTAAACCTCTTCTTCTCTTTCCCACATTGCTTTCTTGTGAGAATGGTTCCTCCATAGCACTTTCACAAGAGGAATAATCTTCAAGCGTAAAATCTGATTCTTTTGATCAAAAATCTGTTCAGACTCCTCTAAATAGGACAAATTTTCATTGATAGCTAAGAGACCATACTCAATAACATGCGTCAAATCATGAACGTACTTTTGCAATATCGATACATGGAAAATATTATGCACATTGGCCAAATTTTATGGTAATGCAAATCGGTAAACCACATCTCTGACTTTTTCCACAATCTCAAAGGGTCCAATGAATCACGGCTTCTACTTGCCCTTAACACCAAATCTAAAGGTTCCCTTCGACAGTAATATCTTAAGGAAGACAAAATCACCAACCTCAAATCTGAGCTCTATTCTCCTTCGGTCAGCGTAACTTTTCTGTCGACTCTGAGCCATCTTCAGCTTCACAAAAATCACCGAAATCTTCTCCGATATCTCCCGAATAACATTAGGCCTCAAAAGTCGTCTGTCTCCTATCTCTTTCCAATGGATATGAGATAGATACTTCCTACCATACAAAGCCTCAAACGAAACCATATTGATACTTACCTGAAAGTTGTTATTATAAGCAAACTTTGCTAAAGCCAGGTGGTCATCCCGATTCTCCTTCAATTCCATCACCGATGCTCTGAGCATATCCTCTAATATCTAGATGATTCTTCTGATTGGTCATCTGTCTGAGGATGATAGGCGGTGCTGAACTTCAGACTCATCCCTAGTTCTCAGTGTAGACTTTTCTAAAATTTAGAGATGAAACGTAGATCTCGATCGGACACAATAGATAACGGCAAACCATGAAGTCTAATAATCTTATTAATATACAATTGTGCCAAGCAATCACGAGAATACATCGTCCGAATGGTTAAGAAATGAGCCAATTTCATTAACTGATCCACAATGACCCAAATTGCATCATAATTCCTCGGAGTCTTAGGCAAACCCATAACAAAATCTATCGTAATATCCTCCCATTTCTAACTCGGAATGGGTAGTGGCTTGAACAAACCCAATGGCTTCCTCCTTTCAACTTTTAGTTGTTTGAAGATAAGGCACCTACTAACAAAATCCACAATCTCTCTCCACATACTCCTCTACTAGAATATCTTCCTCAAATCCTAGTATATCTTATTAATTCTAGGGTGGATAGTGTACCTGGTTTGATGAGCCTCCTTCATGATCTCTTCCTTCAACTCTTTATCATCAGGCAGACATAAAAAATCTCAGAATCTCTAGATTCCATCGGCATGAATATCAAAATCAATATGAGAGTCTCGATTAAGATCGCTAATAATATCCATTAAAAATGGATTATTCGCTTGCCCTTCTCTAATCCTCCGAAGGATCTCTGATTATACTTGTAGAAATGATAACATCATCCTATTACCTTTAACATACCGCTGGATATCGCAATGCTTTAAATAATCTTGCATCTTCATCTACTTGTCTGCAACCTCACCACATAGCTAGTCTGCTGACCAAGAGCAGCCACGACCATGTTAGCTTTTTTGGGCTGATATGGATTTTGCAATCATAATCCTTTAGGAATTCTATCCATCTCCACTACCTCATATTCAACTTCTATAAAAACAAGTACTTGAGGCTTTTATGATCAGAACATACTAAAAATTTCTCGTCGTATAGATAATGTCTTTAAATTTTCAATGCGAACACTACGGTGGCTAGCTCCAAATCATAGGTCAGGTAATTCTTTTCATGAATCTTACACTGCCGAGACCTATAAGCAACAACATTCCCATTTTGCATCAAAACACAAATAAGTCCAATATTAGAGGCATCACAATATACTTCAAAACCACTGAAACTGTTGAGAATAGTCAGAATTGACGTAGAAGTTAAGCAATCATTTAACTCCTGAAAACTTTAATCACACTGTAAGATACCGATTTTTAAAATATTGTAAATTCTAGTAATTAAGTTAATATAATTAATAAAATTAAATTTGGGATAAGTGAAACTAAAAAAATTGAGAATTTTTCATAGTTGGGAAGGATATAGGGTTGGGCTCACTACAGGCTCGAGCCCAGCAAGAGGCGCCAGAAATAGAATATCCTGGGCTGGTTGCAGACTCAAGCCCAAGGGGAGGTGCACTGCACTCGATAGCTTTGCACTCGAGCGCGGGTCTGGAACCTTCGCATCGACCTTCAGTTTTTCAGTTTAAAAATAGGAGAGGGGAGTGTTTTGGATAGAAGACAGCACAGGAAGAGAAAGAAAGAGGGAAGGAGAAGAGAGAGGAAGGGCCAAACGAAGCTCTCCAGGTCTGATTTTGAGTTCGAGCTAGTTGGAGGAAACATAGAGCACATTGAGGCAATTGTTTTCTTTGCTCTCACTCAATTTTTATTCATTTTTATTTGGATATTTTCATCTCGATACCTACTCAAATCATGAAAAATATGTAACCCATGTTAAATGTTCAAGAAAAATATAGTTTATTGTTTGAATCACGCTCCAATTCGTTCGGTTTGGTATCACCAAACCCTAACCCGTAGCTTGCTTGCGTTCTCTCATTTCCTCTTCGATTAAATGTCAAAATGACCCAAAAATATGAATTATCAAGTCCTAATTATGCACATATTTTGGCCAGATGTCCGATTTCACAAGAATCGACTTGTTCGCGACATCTGAAAGCGTTAAATGTCTAATGTTACTGTTCATCTGAAAATAAATGGGAAATTTACATGCTTCCACCTTCGAATTATGTTAAATTGATATTAAAATATAAATCACCACGTTCCAATTATGTATATATATCAACCAGATGTCTGATTTCACAAGAATTGACTCGTTCGCGGCGTCCGGAAGCTCTAAAAGCCTCCTATTACTGTTCATCCGAGATCAAATGGAAAATTTGCATGCTTCCTGTGAGGTTCCGAGTTAAGGAAATAATAATTAGAAGGCAATTAAGTTAATATGGGTGTACCATGGTCAAAAGGTATGAGGGGAATCGAATGAACAGCTCAAAGAGCCAAAATCGGTAAATTGGGAACGAAAGCTATAAACTGAGTTATGTAACTTTGAAAATACGATTTTGGGTTTTAAAGCATGATAATCATGGCTTATCAAGGTTATATAATCAAGGCGAAGGCCCTAGGATGTGAAAGATTGGGTTAGAATGGTCAAAACGGGTCCCGAACGGTGAAAACGCAGTGTACGCTTGCTGCTGGCTTGCCGCGGCTCAGACCGGCACCCTCCGGGCGATCAAGCCCTCCTATCAAGCGAAAAAACCAGAAGCGAGGCCGCTCGCTGGCCGCTCGAGTAGAGCTCGAGCGGCACGCGTAGTATAAATACGCGTCGAGTTTCCCTTCTCCCTCATTTTTGATCATCCGAGGGTTTGAGGAAAGAGAGGGAGCGTCGGTTTTAAAGAGAGAAGAAGGGAGATCGAGGCCCGGGAGTCCAGATCTGTCCGAGAGCCAGGTATAAAGGTGAAAGCACGCGTTGAGGCAAGTGTTCTCATACTCACTTCTCGTTCTCTTTCGATGTTTTATGTATTTTCGTTGGGTATTTTGTGTCGATACCCACCGTGGATGTTAGAATCTTGAAACCCATGAGTATGGGCTAAGAAAAATATAGTTGTTTGTTCGAATCGTGTCCGATTCGTCCGGGTGGGTTTCATCGAAACCCTAACCCACAAAAATTTGGGGATTTCCCATTTCCCGTCCGTATATCATGAAATTGACCTCAAAACGTGAATCCCCACGTCCCAATGATCCATATATGTCGGCCGCGGCTTCGATTTGGCACGTTTCGACCTGTTTGCGGCGTCCGAGCCCTCTAAGTGGGCGTTGTTACTGTTCACCCGAGACCGAAGGTGAAAATTGCATGTTGTCACCTTCGTGAAATGTTGAAATGACCCTAGAATATGAATCCTCGTGTCCCATTTGTAGGTATATATCGACCGGATACCGAATCCCGCAAGATTTGACCCGTTCGTGGCATCCGGGAGCCTTAAAAGTTCCCCGTAATTGTTTATCCAAAATTGAAAGGGAAGTTGCATGCTTTCATCATCGTGATAAGTTAAATCGAACCCAAATGTGAAATCTCGTGTACGAATTGGGCGTATGAATCGACTGGACGGCCGATTTCCAAGTATCAAACCGTGTATGGCGTCCGGGTGGTCAAAGAGAAATCTGATAATGTTCTCCTAAAATGAAATGAGAAATGTAAAGTGATATGTGATCATAATTGTAATAAAAGTAACATTTAACTGATTAAACATAAATGTGAGCTCCGAAACGTGTATCCGTGTGCTGGAGGCAAGGGATGAGTCCCGGAGGTTCCAAAGTGATATGTGATCATCAGAGGTAAGAATCTAATCTCTCTCGTGAACTTGGATGACTTGTTGTGGATTAAGGGAATTGAGTCCCATTGGATATTGAGAATCGTGACGTGAATGGAAGGGAGTCCACATTGTGCTTGTGATGATATAATCTCCTGGATAGAGATGTGTGTGATGACATGATCTCCTGGTTGGAGATCTTGTGATGGGAATGAGGTTTCCCGAGATGTGATCGTGTGTGGCAAATGTGGATTTCCCTCTCCAAGTGTTGAACCTAATCTTGAAATTAGGACCCTAAGTCGTATGGGTAGTATTCTTTAGTATACCATGTTCATCGCGGTGTGAACCCAAGGAATATTTGGCCACGTATTTTGGCCACTCGTGGGAGTGGGTGATGTATGTGGTACGCTTTAGGAAACTACTGTGGAAGAACGAGGATTGCCCTGGTCCCCGGGGGTGTGGGGCGTGTCGATCGATGCTGGATATTGAGATGTAGTTGTCTTGGTGATTGTTGCATGGATGCAACCGAGGGTCGTGTGCTATCGACCTAAAATAGTAGACGTGGCTTTAGAATGTGTAGCGAACACATTCCTATCCTCATTCTCTCGCATCGTTGGTTAGTACGGTCTACTAGCCGGTGTCCGCAAAGATAATGTAATAATGATAATGAATAATGTCCAACCAATGTAACCGTGAGAACCGTGAGAATCAAGTGATTCCGGTTGTTTCCTGTTCCCTCCCCTGTTTCTTTATTATGGAGAGTGCTTGTATTCCCTTCCATTTCATTCTTGTACATGTCTTGGAGATGTGATTATGATTACATTTACTGAGCTGTTAGCTTACTCTTGCTGTTGTTGTTGTTTCCTTTCAGATGAGAATACTTAGCCGACGCCGGATTGGTCAGAGTAAGGAGAGGCTTGCTAGATGTGATTGGCTAGACGGCGTGTGATCAGAAGATTTGGACATAGAGCTGGATCGGATAGCCGCTCAGGGTTGAGCGTGGCTCGTTGTTGTTATTTTGTGATTTGTTTATACTTCCGCGTCTGTATTGATGCTTTGAGTTTTGTTTCTTTTAGATGGCATCTCTCTAGGTCTAGTATAGTAGATAGGAGTACTGTACTGGAGCTATAGATGATATGGCATATTGTGATCCTGTGTGGCATGTTGTAGGCTTTGTGTGTAAGCCTTTTGATGGTTGTGTGCTTGTACAGGATGATATTTAACAGGTTGTATTTCGGTTTTCGTTCGGATTCAGAGGAAACTCTGTCGGATTTTCTGTAGAATCCATAAGCATTAATTATGGACTATAATTGAGTTGCTAATGACGGAGGTTATTCAATGGAGAATAATCCGGTCCGTCACACTTCCACTTCATTTAATTGTTATGAAATTCATGTTTAATTGTTTAAGAGTAAATGAAAGCTTCAGAATATGTGTATAAGCTCTATTTGCAAAAGTAATGTGTCCGGAGAACCTCAAATTGAATTCCGTCTAATGTGGAAGAAAATTTTGCTCTTCTCTATGAATTATGATATATATGCATGTGATTTGAGTTTGTTAGAAAGCGTAAGTCCACAAGTAAAATAAGAAGTTTGTGAACATTTGGAGGAAAATTTCACATTTGGAAATTTAACGGATTGGATCTCCCAGATGGAGATATTTGTGATATGAGTTTGGTGGATTCTTCCTCAAAAAGGATAATGAATTTTGAAACTTGGACTATAGACTTATGTTCCTTGGGTAGTATTCTCTGGCTGGCCATTAACCTCATGGTAGGAACCCAAGGATTACGTTGGCAACATATCACGGTCGCTTATATAAGCGGGTGACGTTTGTGGAACACCTTATGATACTACTGTGGAAGGACGGGGACTGCCTCTGGACCATGGGAGGTTAGGGTAGCGGGTGACAGGCACGCCGCTATGCCACATGGTGTTTGGCCTATTATAAGCGATTTGTTTGGACATCAAGGATGTTGTTTGGCATTAGATTATGGAGTATCATGATCCTTTTCTTGTCTTCTCGAATCGTTAGTCAGTACGACCTACTAACTCTGGTCCACAAAGGCTAAAATGAATAATAAATGTGCTAAAATATGTTAAATGACAATTTGCATTTCTAATCGTTCTTTTCCCTTCATGCTCCTTTTCTATCTACAATTACATGTCACCCCCATCCTATTATCATTTCCATTGTTATTTACTGTTTGATAGTGATGTATATTTACACTTGTTGGGCTTTTTAGCTCACACTTACTGGTTGTCCCTTTTTAGATGAGAATACTTTGATACCCGACAAGTTTGAGTAGGCCGTAGGAGTGAGATAGATGGCTAATTACCAGTGCAGAGCTTGAGGACTTAGCTTGATTATGTATGGAACAAGGACTTTGTATTTTATTTTGAGAACCTTGAACATATATTATGTCATGTATGTATATGTGGATGAATGAATGGTTGATTTCATTGTGTATTATGGTTGTCATGCTTCCACAGGTTTCTTATTGTGGTCATGTTTGGGTTTCTAGTTGGCATCCTTTCTGAGCCGGTATCGTACTTGAGTTATGACGCCGATGCCACCTGTGAAGTTGTTATAGTTATTGTGAGATCCTGTGATTGTGTAATTGTATTGTGGAATATTGTACAGAGTTTGTACAGGTATTTGTATTTTGGCAAACATTCGATTTACAAACGAAAATCTACCTAATTTTCTACATATATTTATATTATTAAGTATGGGCATGAGTTTGATGTGATTATTGTCGAAGGTTATTAAAGAAAAATAACCCGATCCGTCACAGTTAGTATCAAGGAAAGGGATGCCTTATCTTTTGATTTGAATCTTATACGAAAACTTAGGTTTGATTAAGACAGATCGAATAAAGAAATGTTGACATAAGGCAGTTAAGTTAAACTAGATGATTTTAGTTATCTTGGTTGCCTAATTTAGACTAGAACTAAGTTAAGAATAGTGATTAAGTTCAGTTGCCTATCTTATGTGCCCTAGTTAGTCCTGAAGTGTGAGTAAACCCGTGTGCTTTAATTGTAAAAAGAATATTAGCGTTGCTTCCTAGACGAGGGCCTACTGGTGGTGTTCGAAAGAAATTGTTGGAGGCACCTTAAGATTGGAATTTAGTCAATGTCGAACTAAAGTTTGAGTACGAGGTCTAAGTAGTTGGTTTAGTTTAAGTTAAATTCGATTGGCCTTGGGTTGAGATTCTCAAATTAGTACGTTACTAAGAATGGATGCTTGAATCTGATGATTAAATATGATGGATAAGGTAGAATTGATGGCTTGAGGTTAAAACATGGATCCAGAGGACTTTGATGGTATTGGCGATGATCTGATGTTTGGAAGGAGTCAAGTTGATGTTGTCTCATACAAGATAGATGTGAAGTTGATCTTGGGTGGTTGATGTGAAAAGAGTCATGGGTCTCGAGGATGTAGAGCTGTTGTTGAATATGTTGTGAGTACTTTATGAATAAATATCTGCTTTGAATGAATTTTGGGAGCATATTTCAATTATGAATAGTTTGACCGCATGATTAGGAACTGCCTATATTTTCTCAGGTTGGATAGTAAAGAAAACCGATGCCTAGGAATCGAGGTTTCACAATAATAGCACAAGTAGTGAGGTGATGTCTACCGTGTTGGGGGATAAGAGTTCCGAGCCATGATAATTCAGATGTATGATCTTGAGATTTTATGTCTATATTTTATTTATTTTTCCTAAATCTATCCATTATTAGAGGATCAAAAATTTTATATGAGCTGCATTGAGGTCTGTGATACTTTTGGATCTGTAAATATAATTTGTTAGCTGACATAATCATAGTTGTGGTGCCAAATCTTGATATGATATTGGGGGTCTTCTCTTAAAGAAGAAGGTTTAGTTGATTGTTGTTAATCAATCATTCGAGGCTGTGTCGGAGTCCATTTTGATATTTGAGGATTTTGTATAGAATCGAGGAAGTATCAATTAATGCCCGTTAAGGATTACTCTAGGACATTTGGGGTAAGTAAAATGATGGATGAAGGTTACATGTGAATGATAAAAACTCGGTTGTCGAGGGATAAATTGTTTGATAAACTGGCACTCGAGCTTCGGTCGTGTGTTGTGCACGTGGCCCCCTTTTTCCGTAGTTTTAAATGGAAAATTGGAAGAGAGAGGGGCTCATTTCGGGAGAGGAACGACAGCAACAAAGAGGAGAAGAATGAAGGAGGGAAAAGATAAGAGACGAGGGAAAAATCCACCGATCTGATCCAATCAAGGTAAAAATAACTGTAAATCGAGCTCAGGCAGGTATACTTCTAACGTTATTTGCTATTTTTACTACTTTTCTGTATCCTTAAAATTATATTTACGCATTAAATTTGTGATTTTACATGTTTACTATAAATAAAACATATTTCTCCTGATTAATAAGAAAGATTTCATGTTTACTAGCATGTACTGCTATATATACCTCTAATTTTATGTAAATACATGCATTCGGTGTCCGTTTATCATCCAGACTATTTGGTGAAACCCTAAACACAAAAATGAAGGGATTTAACGATTTTAATATGTAATTTCTGATATGTAAATGTTGATTCATAACGAGATAATGCTCATGTTATGATTTGTAACTAAAAATTTTACATAGAACTGCACTGTTGAGTTATTGAGAATTTTTGAAGCATACTGAAGAGTTAACCATGAGATTCTAACTGATTTTCTAAAGAACAATAGATTATAAGCTTTCTGATGTTGTTAATTAGGATGTAGGACTAATATACAGTCAGGTAAGGTTCTCTGACATGCCTTAAAACGTTGTGGTGGTAATCGAGGATAACTCTCTCCATAGAGTTATATGTGGTCCGTCCTTCCTCAGGGCGATAACTTAGAGGGTAGTTATTGTTACTGGCCGGTATGAGAAGGGTTATATCCCACGAGGAGAGATAACCGTTACTAGCCTTAGATTGTGTGGAGTAAACATAATCTATCCTCGATTACTCGCCCACTCTACTAGTAGGGTCTATTAGTATGGTCCTCTTGATAGTAAAAAGCAAATTTCTAGAATTTATATAATTAATACCGTTTTTTTGATTTTTGAAGCATGTTTTACCGATTTATGATTATCAAAGCATGGTTACACTGATTCATGGTTTCTGACGCATGTTTAAATAGTATTATGCCTTATTTCTATTTCTATGAACGTTACTGTTCTTTTGATCTTACCGTAGTCTATAAATGTTTTTGTTTATCGATGTCATCATGCTTTTCTATTCTAATGAATATATGTTCTGCATGAGAGCATTATATTACACACGTTTTAGTACCTTACTAGGCTTCGACTCACTATTTTACTATTTTTTTCCTCCAGATAAGACTGTGAGGTAGTACCAGACGAGAAAGAGTGAGTTGAAACTTAGCCTGAAGATATTTTGGAGACTTGAAGTATTTTAGAGAATTTTGGAAAGAGACGGCTGAATTGTAAATACTTGATTATGTATATGGATCTTGTGTGTATATAGATTCTGTATATGAAATACTTGTGAAGCATGTAATAAAATAAAAATTTATACTTCTACAGGTTTATAGTTCTGCTTCCACTATGTATTTTCTGAATTCTGTACCGATTCTAGATGGTATATCTATTCTAAATTGTTAGTATGTGCATAAAAAATATTGAATGTAAGTCGTAGTGAATTATACGGCATCTCTGGATCCTGTGTTATGGATAAGATGTTTGCGGATGGATATTATTCTATATATTTACAGGTTTTATCCAGGTTTATGTATCAGTTTAACCTAATTTTAGGAAAAACTTTGTCCATTTTTCCTTTGAATTTTAGATTGTTAATTGGGCTTTAGTTTTTATTTTCTGTGATGACGAGAATTTCTAAGGACCAAAAAAAAATCCATTCCGTCATAATTGATATCCGAGAAAACGAGATACCTTAGAAATAATCTGAATCGTATGCAGAAGTTTAGAAAATGATCCTGACTGACCGAATAGGTAGGAATAGATATAGACTGATTAAGTTAGATTAGAAAATCCTAGGTGTTCTGGCTTACATAAGTTAGAATTGACCTGAACTGGGATGTAGTGATTAGTTGATCGATATGGATCTTAGGCTTAGGCTGATCGACTTGGGTTCTAGGTTCTGGTTATATTCTATCTAAGGATTAAGGAAGGATAAGGACTTAGTAGGATCAAATGAAATGTTTAAGGGCTGAACTTAGGATTTTTGTTGAAATGTCTTGGTCAATGTTAGCAGGTTTATTAACATTGCCCTATTTTTTTGTTATAGGTTATTAATGGCAAGTAAAATGGATGGAAACGATGATAGTGGAAATACTAGTACTCCTCACGATCGAGAAGCTGAGAACATGAGTCTGTTGGAAAGGATGATGAGTATCATAGAAAAGATAGAGCAACATCATTTGGCTCCGGTTCCTACATCGAAGCTGGTTCCAATGATGTACGAGAGGTTTAAAGCAGAGAAGATGCCTAAATTTTTGGGGAAAACAAATCCATTGAGGGCGGAGAATTAGATTAAGAGATTAAAGAAAATATTTGCAGTTATTCAATATTCCAATGGTGAAAAGGTTGCTTTTATAACTTATAAATTAGAAAAAGAAACCGATGATTGGTGGGCGAAGAAGAAAAGAGTAATGGGTTTATTTGACGAGGAAATTTCTTGGGTAGCATTTGAGGAATATTCCCTCTGGTCTTTAAGATTGCAAGGAAAGAACCTTTATGGAGCTTAAGCAAGGGAGCCGCACCATAGCAGAGTATGGTGCGAAGTTCTTTGAATTATCTCATTATACCTCTGTTGTTAGGGAAGAGGAACTGAGGATAACTAAGAGATTTTTACAAGGGTTAAAAGATGAGATTAGGAGTCAGCTAGTGACTTAGGAGTTTCAGACTTATGTTGGAGTCCTAGATAAGGCCCTGATACTTGAGAAAGAGTATGAGACTCAGAAGTCCTTGGAAAAAAGGGCGGCTGATCAAATAAGTTATAGTTTAGGATCGGATGTGGAGCCTTTAGGACTGTTTAAGAAGGCAAGAACAGTGGACAAGGAGAAGAGCGCTACTAAAGTTTAGTCAATAACTAGTTCTCAAGTATTAGCCGCCGACTGTATTTTTTATGGAAAGAAGCATGTAGGAGATTTCTGTCATAAGATGACGGGGGCTTGCTTTAGATGTGGATAGTAGGACCACATGATTAAATACTATCCATATCCTTGGAGGTTAAAGGCAAAGGAGTCCACTGTCTCGGTTAAAGCACTTGCAGCGACAGTTCAAGACATTGAAGTACCCCCGGAGGTGGATGGAGATATTCCCTTGATTGTGGAATTTGATCTATATTTTAATTGATTTTGGATTTATGTTCCTTTGTGTTCCCTATGAGTTATATAATATATCCACATCAACTTGAAGATTCTTGACTAAATGAGAAATGTGTCTATGCATTCTTATGTGAGTTTTGTGAATTGTGAATAACTAATGACCGAATGTTTAATTAGGAAAGTGATCGGTTATGTATTGTTGGAAGAGTGAATGTCTGATTTGTTTAGCCAGTATGGCAAATAAGTGCGGCTGATAATCTAGAGTCAATTTTGAGGTGATGCGGATCCCTTCGGAAATTGAAACGGTGCTCAAGGATATTTGAGTAAATTGCGGTTGAGAGGATATAATACCTTGTACTTAGGCTGTGAATCCTGAATAAAAAACAAGATCGATCAAATCAAGGATAGGTGTTAAGTCTAATTAGAAAATGAGACCGCCCCTTTTGAAGTTTGTAGGTGACTGTTCGAGACTCTAGTTATGAGAATCTCGAGAATGTATGTATTTGGAGTAATAGATTAAGCCGATTTGTTTTAATGGGCGGTTTAGAGGCAAATGGAATTAGCCTTAGTCTCTCAGAATTTGTGTAAAAGTGAAAGAGCATTGGTTAGAAGTTGTTGAAGAAGCCTTAAGGCCTTTAGAAAGTAGGATTAACTAATGGGCCAGGTAAGGAAATATTCTTAAGAAAGATTAGGGTTTTATTACTCTGCGTCCCTAGGTGGCCACCCACGAGCAATGTGGGGGAGGAGTCTGTGGGTTGAAAGTTGCTTTGCCTGAAATTGAGACCTTGTGATGAGGTTTCGCTTTGAGGATTTGTGATTAATGCTTTAAAAGAAACTAATGTCTTGTGCAGCTAAATGTTAAAGGTTGTGATAGGTGGATCTCAGTGTGATTCAGTGGAGGTGAATGTTAGGATCGATTTTGGATATCAGAAGCCTCCATTTAAGAAATTATAGAATTGATTTAGAGATAATTCTAATCTGATAATCTTAAGGAGTAAAATAAATATGTCATAATGAAAAAGTAACCTTAGGAAATCCCGAACGGATTAATCTGTTTAAGGATTATGTTTTCCTGTATCGCTTGTGGATCAATACTCTTGGGATAAGAAGGGGAGATATCCCTAGTTAGAGTTACTTTTCCATTGATTGAAATCGGTGAGTGGAAGTCTCTGTATGAGAAATTATGGAGAAGGTCTTGGGTGATAGCTTTGTCTTGGGAGAATTCGTGATTATGTATAACTGAAATTGACCTTGAGAATTGTAAATGGATAGGCTTGTCTGAGGAATATGTAAATAAAATTCTGTATTTGGAAGGAAACGAACATCAGTACTAATCGTAAATGTTAAGGGTCTATAGCTTCGATACTGATAGTGAACCTATGGGTAGGCTCTGTTGCTTGGAGTGATAGGATGTTGCATCCCTAAGTTGAGAAACATAATCGTGTCTGAAGTGTAAAAGTCATGAAGTTGAAAAATGGGAAACCCTCAAGGTTCTGTATTAGAACAACTCTCTCATTATGAATATGAAGGATGTGTTTGGGTTTACTTGGCTGGCTCCTAGGCGTGCAAGCAAGATTTAAAAATTTCTCAATATATGGACCTTGAAATTTTGAGGTTGTTAAGTGTGACGGACCAGATTATTTTTCATCGAATAACCTCCATCAATGGCAACACAAACCAAAGTCCATAATTAATACTTATAGATTCTACAGAAAATCCGGCAGAGTTTCCTCTGCAACTGGACGAAAACCAAAAAATACAACCTGTTTAAATATCCTGTACAAGCACACAACTAATCAAAAGGCTTAACTCAAAGCCTACAACACGCCACACAGGATCACAAATCTGCCAAAACATCCATGGTTCTAATACAGTACACTACCTACTATACTGGATCTAGAGAGATGCCATCTAAATGAAACAAAACTCCAAACATCAATACATACGCGGAAGCATACTAAATCATCATAAATGCGGAAACATAACAAAACCATAAAACAATAACAATAATGAGCCATGCCCAACTCTAAGTGGCTACTCAAAATCCGATCCAACTCTGAGTCCAAAGCTTTCGCGCACTCGCCGTCCAGCCAATCTCATCAAGCAAGTCTCTCCTTGCTCTATCTATCCGGCGTTGGCTAAGTATTCTCATCTGAAAGGAAAAATATCAACTGCAAGAGTGAGCTAATAGCTCAGCAAATGTAATCATAAATAATTCTCCAAGGCATGTACAAGAATAGGAACAGGGAAAGGAAATACATACTCTCCATAATCAAGAAACAGGAGAGAGAACAGGAAACAACAGGAATCACTTGATTCCTACGATTCTCGTGATTACATTGGTCGATCATTAATCAGAATCACTTGATTCTCACGATCACATCTCGAACCACTGGTTTCACTCGGTTCTCATTCTGGTCTACTGGATTCACATCATTCATCAATTGGATATTATTCATTTTCATTATTACATCGTCTTTGCGAACCCCGGATAGTAGACCGTACTAACCAACGATGCGAGAGAACGAGGATAGGAATGTGTTCGCTACACA
>JAODPA010124215.1:0-17667 GCA_025585075.1 Nepenthes mirabilis
TAAAATTTTAAGTTGTGGACTGAATTTAAATATATAAGAGAAAATTTATTAATTGATGAACTGACTTACTGGATCTTCTAATCAACTAACACCGAATACATAATTATTAAAGATATTTTTAGATCTGTATATTTATAGCTACCTAAACGCTTTTTGATTCACCTAAGTAAGTTTCTGGTCGACCAAACTCTCCGACCGTAAACACACATCAAACTATATAAAAGCAACTTTGATAATATATTTTCCTAATTTTGGGGGCTTATTTATCACTATAATAATATATTTGATGTACTGCTGTGAAATTTGTGTTGGGAAGTTCAATTTTTAAGTTGCAAATTGTGGAAATAAGTAACCTTCATTCACAATTTCTGAATATTATAATATCATTATTCATTAAATTTCTAATTATTCTCATATGTTTGGGTTAATTTTATTTTCACCTTTAATTTTAGATAATTTTATTATCTACTTATGAAATTAAGTTAATCAGAAAATCCTATTTTTTGTCTAGTGAAATGTTAACAAAAAAAATTAAAAATCAATTTCCACTAATTTAATAAGAAAAAAAAAAGTTAGTTAATAAAACAACTAAGTTTTTATTTTTATTAGGAGGCGTTACTGACATGAGTATTGAGTGTTTTTGGTGGGATAACCTCTCACCGACACACTGACCTCTTGTTTATTTTAGTGGTGTGCAAGATTCGAACTCAATGAATGAAGCCGGGTCAAGTAATCCAAACGAATCCAAATCTGATCAAAGTCGGATCCAGGTACGCATCATTGGTGCCGTTTGTGATAAGCGCTTACAAAAACCAACAACTACTCTGCACAACGCTCTCTTTTCACTGTTTGATTCTGATTCATTCGCAATAATGAACACGAGAGCCCAAGTTAGGGATCACGCTAGAAACGTCACTTATCCCGACCAGGACCACGCTACTGGTACCACGGTCAACGGAAAAACGGGCGGAGTGCCAGCACCCTATTTCCAACAGCTGATGGAGCAAATGCAGGCCAATAATTGTCTGCTCCAAATACTCTGCACTCAAAACGAGCAGTGACAGCAGGCAGCTTCTCCTGCAGCCATTCCTGCGCCAGCCACCAAAAAGGGTGGCCAGAGGAAAAAGAAGCCAATCAAAAGGCCCGAGAGATCCAAGAATAATTCGGTCCCAACCTCCTCACGCGTTCTTGCCTAGAACAGGCCTGAAGAACGCTCCGGGAGCACAACCCCGCGAGAAAGTCCTGAGAGAAGAAATTTTCGATACTCTAGGGCAGAAGACGGGAACGCAGTCTAGGAACGAGCCTTCAGGACTGTCAAGTTCACTGGAGGTAATAGCCAACCGGCTGCTGAACCCTTCAGGGACAGGACGGAGTTGAGGGCCTACCTCAACTCCAAGAGATCTGCAAACTCCACTCGCGCAGACCCTCGACTGGATAAAATTTTAAACCGCGTGTTCCAGGACGAGAAGCACACTATCGACTTGGACAATCTCCTTTCACAGCAGAGATCCTGAACCGTCCACTGCCCACCAAGTTCAAGATGTCTTCCCTTGACTCATACGATGGGAGCAGTGATCCGGTTGACCACCTAGATCACTTCCGCACCCATCTGAGTCTACAAGGATTGAAAGACTCAACGATGTGCCGCTGCTTCCCGCTCAAGCTGAAGAGAGATGTCCGAATCTGGTTCCATTATCTCCCTTCAGGCACCATCGACAGCTTCCGGGAACTCACGGATCTCTTCCTAGCACAGTACGCCTCGAGCCGACGGGAAGAGAATCAGTCGTGCCACCTCTCCCACATCAAGCAAAAGTCAGGAGAGAACCCACGGCGCTTCCTAGACCGTTTTGTGACAAAGGCCAGACGGATTCTCCGGATCACGGAGGAGATAAAACTGGGCAATTTCATCTTCGCGCTGACCTACGGGGACTTCTTCAAGCACCTGGCCCACAGGAATCTCCAAACCTTCTGGGAAGCGGAGTTCATCACCCGAGCCTACGCTGCAACAGAGGAGGCCAACGAGACAAAACATCCAGAGCGGGCAGATCAGCCTCGATCATTCCCTGGAGAGGGAAAAAGAAAATACGGCGGCAGTGATCACTCCCGCCGAAAGCAACACAGAACTGGACTCCCGGAACGTAGAGACTACGGGACCACTAGCTTCACGCCTCTCACAGACACGCGCTCAAACGTCCTCATGCAAATCCGCGGAGAGAAGTTCTTGAAGTGGCCAAAAATACTAAAGAATGACTCTGGAAACCAGTCGATGTATTATGACTTCCACCGCATGTCTCAGATTGCCCCTAGCGACAGTGCTACAACAGTTGGGGAACTCAACCAATGAGATGAGACAACCCTTCAACAAGCGCAATCCGGTAAAGCCACGGATCTAGTCCCACTAGACCCGGAGAAAGCGAAAAAGTGTGTACAGATCGGCGGCTTTTTTACCGGACCACTGCGCGATGAATTGATCGCGTTCTTGCGGCGGAACGCTGATCTCTTCGCATGGGCTCCAGCAAATATGCCTGGGATTCCGGTGGAAGTGATGGTCCACAAGCTAGGACTGCATCCTGGCCGAAAATCCGTCAGGTAGAAGCGGAGAAATCACTCTGTTGAAAAGCTGATCGTCATCCGAGAGGAGGTGAAGAAGCTGCTGGACGTAGGTTTCATTAGAAAAGTCCACTACCAAGACTGGCTCGCTAATGTCGTCCTGGTGAAAAAAAGCAACGGAAAATGGCGGATGTACGTCGATTTTACTGACGTTAACAAAGCCTGCCTGAAGGACAGCTTTTCCTTGACCAAGATCGATCTGCTGGATGACTCAACAGCCGACATGAGCTGCTAAGTTTCATGAATGCCTATTCGGGTTACAACCAAATCCGAATGAGTTCGGAGGACAAGGAACACACCTCGTTCATAACTGATCAGGGCACCTACTACTACAAAGTGACGCCTTTCGGACTGAAAATCGTTGGAGCGACCTACCTACGGCTGGTCAACAAAATGTTCGAAAAATAGATTGATCGCAACATGGAGGTCTACATCGACGACATGCTCGTTAAGAGCAAGGTCTCCGGCGACCACATCTGCGACCTGATAGAGTCATTTGAGGTGCTCCGTAAGTATCACATGAAACTGAACTAGGCTGAGTGTGTCTTTGGAGTAGCCTCCGGCAAATTCTTGGGTTTCATTGTCTCCCAGTGGGGGATTGAGGCAAACCCAAAGAACACCAAGGCTCTCGCCGACATGGCTCCACCACGGAGCATAAAGAATGTCTAGCGATTGACTGGACGGTTGGTAGCACTGTCCCGCTTCCTCGCGAAGTCTGGTGATTAGTACCAGCCCTTCTTCAAGGCTCTTAGAGGAACAAAATCCAACAGGTTTCAATGGACGGCAGCCTGCCAGACAGCTTTTGAGGAACTGAAGCGGTATCTGGCCAACCCGTCGTTGTTAGTGTCACCCAAGGGCGTAGAGGAACTATACCTTTACCTGGCGGTGCCGAAGGCGTCCCTCAATTCTGTTCTCGTGCACTAGGACTCCGACACTCAACGACCGGTCCACTATGTGAGTAAAACGCTGACCGGCCCAAAGACCTGCTACTCGCTTGCAGAAAAACTGGCCTTAACACTTATATTTTTCGCGTGGAAGTTAAGGCCTTATTTTCGGGCCCACCAGATAATGGTCCTCATGAACCAGGCTCTGAAAAGCATATTCCAGAAACCCGACGTTTCTGGGGGTTGGTAAAATGGGTTATCGAGTTGGGCGAGTTCAACATTGAATTTCAGCCCAAGCCTGCTGTAAAGGCGCAGGCGCTGGCTGATTTTATTATTGAAACTACGACCCAGTTCTCAAGGAACAACCCGAAGAAAGCGCGGAACTGCTTGACGGGGTTCCGGAATGAATACTTCATGTGGACGGATCGTCTTCGAACACTGGCAGTGGCGCTGGAGTGGTCCTTACAACCCCCGACGGGTTTGAGGTGAAATACTCCCTCAAGCTCAATTTTTCGGCAACCAATAACATTGTCGAGTACGAGGCCCTATTAGCCGGATTGTGATTAGCCAATGAATGCTCTGCCAAGAGACTGACAGTTTACAGCTATTCCGAGTTAATCGTTAACCAGGTTAACGAAGGCTTTGAGGCGAACAATCCTCACCTGGCCAAGTACTTGGCAAAGGCAAGGGAGGTCGCCCAGGATTTCGACAAGCTGACCCTGGTTCATGTTCCCCGAACTGAAAACTGGAAGGCGAACTAGCTGGCCAGAGCCACTACAGTCGAAAATCAGGAACAGTACTCGAGGAACATGCGGGAGATCCTAAACACTCCGAGCATCGAGAAACAAGAGGCAATGCAGATTTCCAAAGTGGAAAATCGGATGACGCCTTACCTTAATTATCTGGCTAACGGATCATTGCCAGAGGACGTCGAAAAAGCCAAACGGATCAGGAAGATGGCCGATTGGTATGCTGTGATTAACGGACGGCTATATCACCGTGACTACTCGACCCCATACCTCTGATGTCTAATTCCCGAAAAGGCTGACTACGCTTTAGGTGAAATCCACCCCGGGATCTGCGGATCGCACATTGGCGGAAAAAACTTAGCCTTCAAAGTCATGTGCCAGGGCTACATTGGCCTTCGATAAAAAAGAACGCACTTGAGTTTGTGAGGAGATGTGAAAGTTGCCATCTTCACAGCAACATTCGCAGCCAGCCATCCGCGGACCTGGAGACCCTTTAGGCTCCTTGGCCCTTCGCGCAATGGGGGATTGATCTTCTTGACCCGTTTCCCATTGCCACAGGATAAAGGAAGTTCATCATCGTGGGTATCGACTACTTCACCAACTGGGTCGAGGTCGTCCCACTGGCAAAGATTACGGAGCATAACGCCCTGAAATTCCTCCGCCAGAACATTATTTGTAGATTCGGCATCCCTGAGATTGTTGTGACCGACAATATGACCCAATTCTCGGAAAAACGCTTCACCAAGTATTGCGCCAGCCTGGGCATCAAATTTATCCACACTTCAATGGCATACCCCTAAGCGAATGGACAGGTGGAGATCACAAACCAAAATACAAGAGAAAGATAAAGACAAGAAGGCAAAATGACAATAATAAATTTCTACAGAGAATTGGACAGAGTTTCGCCTGTAAATTGGACATTTTTAAAATACAAACACCTGAAATACAACCCCATACAATAATCCAAAGAAATTCATAAGAAAATCCATAAAGTCCAATGACAAACCACACAGGATCTAAACGCCACAACAACCGAGGTGGCTCCGGCGACGTGATTCAAACGACACCGACAACGAAGGATGCCAACTAGGAACCTCGAAATCACCACAAGGCAAGACCTGCGAAAGCATATAAAGACGACAATACACAGCGAACTGATAATATATAAGTCATCCATCATCCACTATCATAAGATATCGCCATACAAGTTTTGTCAGTTACCAAAGTCAACTTAAAAAGATCTCTGTCATACATCAGATCAGTCTAAGTCCAAATATTGAGCCTTGTGCACAAAACAGTTATCTACCAAGCTTCTATGATCTACTCGGCCTCGTCAGGCATCAAGGCGTTCTCATCTGAAAAAGATAGAGTAAGGGTGAGTATAAAACCCAACAAAGGAAATCATACACCACTAACTAACAACAGGTAACGATAAACAATAGTTGGAACGAACGAGGACACAGGAACAATACAAGGGAACGCGAGAGGGAGAAGAACACTTGGGATTATCCAATTCACTTATTTATGTCAGTTACATTTTATTCATTTCCTTTTTAACATTTATCTTTGCAGACCCCGGAGCCAGTAGGTCGTATTAGCCAACGAGGCGAGAGAACGAGGAAAGGATGCGTTCGCTACACATTCAAAAGCCGTGGCTACATTTTAGGTCTGCAGCACTCGACCATCGGTTGCATCTCTACTATACAACATCCACACAGCTACATTTTAGGCTTGCAGCACTCGGCCAACAAGCCCCATATCCCCCGGGAACCAGGACAAACCTTGTTCTTTTGCCGTAGTGTCTTAGCGCGTACCATGAACATCACCCACCCCCAAGGGCGGCCGGAGTATTCCTTGGGTTCCCACCATGATGTACGTGGCAAGTTAGAGGACACCACCTCTATCAACCATAGTCCTAGTTTCAATGTTCAACTTTCCAGGAGGGAGGACCCACTACTTGGCATACTCATTCACAATCTGGAAAATCCCATTCCTCATCACACGTCTCCATCTGGGAGATCACGCTCACCACGACATACCTAGTGGGTTTCCCTCCATTTACTTACTTAACTTTATTCCTTCTTTGAAATTAATCTTTATAACAAATTAGTTCGATTTCGCAAGGAGTTTGAGATTCCTTACCTCCGGTGGACAACCACCACCCAAGAAGCCTCTGGAACACATTCTCATACTTCCGATGCACAAACATACATTTCGAAACTTACACTTTCACATCAACACATAACATGAGTCTCATCACAATTAGATAGAAGCAAAATGTGCAATTTCACATTTTAATTACGGATGAACAGTAACAGTGCGTTTTTACAGGACTCGAAGGCCGCGAACGGGTCATGACGTGCAAGATCACTCGCACGGCCAACATATATACACAATAGGGACGTAGGGATTCACATTTTGAAGTGAACTTAACGATTCACAGGCAAAAAACTGGAAAACCCCGAAATTTCATGGGTTAGGGTTTTACGAAACTCCACCGGACGAATCGGTGAGCAAATCAACCAACAAACTATACCATCCTTGGTCTCAAGACACGAGTACTACATTTTCTAGGTCACGGGTGGGTATCAAGACTAAAATATCCGATAATCAACAAAAACCAACGAAAGAGGAAAGTTAGTGGATATGATAACACTTGTCTCGACGCGTACTTTCACTTTAATAACTGGCTCTCGGACTGATTTGGACTCTCGAGCCTTGTTCTCCCCTTTTCTCTCTCTAGGATCGCCCCTCTCTCTCTCTAAAAACCCTAGGGCCGTAAGAAAAATGAAGAGGAGAAGGCAGAACGCGACTTTATATCGCGCCAAGCATTAGGCGGGGGACATTCTAGAATTCTCGTTCGAGCAAAGCTCGAGGGGCCAGCGGGCGGGTGTGGTTCTGAAATTTCCGCTAGAGCAAAGCTCCAGCGGCCAGCGGGCGCAAGCTGCTGGCCTCGCACCTCAGCCGAAGAAATTCCGAATTATTTTCTAATTTTTCACTAGGTACACATCCCCGCATCGCTTAATAGGTCTATTATTAATTACGAATACGACGATTACCCCTTAACTACCATACCCTTAAACTCGGAATCTCACATGGCTAGTATTGTGGACAACATGCCAAATTATACTCTGAACTTAACTAGGAAGGATATGATCAGGTGGAGTGATAGCCCCATTGGTGTATTCATGGTGAAATTCTCCTACAAGTTATTCAATGGCTCCAAAGACAAAGTGGTATGGGCTCCTCTTGTTCAAAGACCGTATCACATCTCTGCACATGCATTCATTCTTTGGTTAGTTATTCAGAGGAGATTAAGTACTCTGGACCGTATTAGTAGCGCCATTCACCAACCTAATACGTGCACCCTATGTAACAATGGAGTTAAAAGTCATGATCACCTATTTTTCAGTTTACCATTTTTTGATGGTGTCTAGACAAGAATATGTCAATGGGCGGCTCTGAGCTGGCCATACAATAACTAATGTTCGAACATCACTTGGATAGCTAGCAAATGGAAAGGAACAAATATCAAAGCCCACTCCCTTCGACTCACGCTAGCATCTACAGTATACTTCATTTGGAGGGGGCGCAATCAAAAAATGTTTCACAACTCGTGCCTATGAGATGAGACCCAACTAGTTAATTAGATCACTGACATGGCTTATCAAAAGCTAAAAATGACTACCAATGGATGGAACAGAGGCAATAGATCCATCGTTACTCGATGGAATTTATCTTTTGTGTATAGTAGTCAGATATAATTGTGTCAGTTTTTTCTCTCTTCTGTGTCGTCGTTTTTTATGTTATTGTCTACATGGCATGTATTGTGAAGCTTGAGGAATACCTAGCTAATATGATCTACCTCCAAGGCCATATAAGACTTAGAGATAGAACATTATTTTTGTAAGTTCTTTCAATCTTAATATATAAATTACTTACCAAAAAAATTTAAAGAGTGACAAATATTTCTCAACTAATTATACTAAAAAAATCAATATAAATTGGTGAGTCATCTAGTTAACCTCTAGATTTCTTTAATAGTTTGAGGTTATTCCATGTCCATTATTATAATCTTCTCTAGATTTTCTTCTATTCAACATTGTAAGACAGTGAATCTAGAAACTTACAAAAAGTTATTCTTAAGTCATATTTGGCCGGGTTTAACTTCATTTGCTATACTTTGAGTGCCTCAAATGACTTGACTAGATCGCTAATATGGTCATTGGCAAGTAATTTTTTGGCAAAGATGTCATCAATGTATACCTCTATATTTCATCTCATTTGTTGCGCAAATATTTGATTCGTCAACCTTTGATATGTTACTCTAACATTCCTTGAACCGAACTGTATTACTTTGTACCAATAGGCTCTCTAATCGGCCATTAATAAGGTCATCTTCTAGATTCATTTGGATTTGATTGTATCTGGAGAAAGTATCCATAAAATTTAATAGTTTATATCCTAATATTGAGTCCACTAGCTAATCGATTATTAGAAGTAGGAAACCACCTTTCAAATATGCTTTATCACATCATTGTAGTTGACGCACTTCCTCCTTTTCTCAATACTCTTTTTTGATGAAAACGACATTGGATAACCAATACTGATAGTTTACTTATCAAATGAATCTACCATCAATTATTTTCTTGAGCTCTTCACATATCACCGAGTTGTTTAACAAAGCAATTTCATTTTTATTGTTTGATCAGCTTCGTGCTTGGGTGTGAGGTTCAACTTGTGAACTATCGTTTCAATTAGAATACTTGACATGTCAATTGGAGTCCAGGCCAAGACATTTGTGTTGTTGAATAAAAGCTCAATAAATGTTTGTTTCATATTTCGTGTAAGTGAAGAACTATTCTAAATGAACTTATCAAGGTTTATTGGATTAAAACATATTTGGTTAGATAATTCCACAAATTGAGCTTACAAAAGAGAGATCTCATTTCAAAGATCAAATTTGTCAAATGAAGGAGCTAGTCCATTGATTTTCATATTGCAGTAATTTTATTCGCTAATCTAGTCTCATTTGACTTCTCTAATACTAAATATAATTCAAAATTTTATTTTACGACGTGGGATTGAAGTTACTACTCAAACGTTATTAAGCATGGTCGAGCCAATATAACATTGTAGAACAAATAAAAAATCAACACTAAAAATGTTAACCAATGGGAAGCCATCCTTAGAGAAGTTCCCATCATGACCTCTAGATATACTATTCATTTTACTTTGATCAATTCGTTATCAAGTCCATATAATGGTCCAGCTGAATGTTTCATTTGGTTGCTTTTAAGCCCCAATTTAATGACCACATCGAATTAAAGAATATTTCTCAAATTTTTATTATCAATAAATACTCGTTTCAATCAGTAGTCATAAATTTTGCTCAAATGAATGCTGATATAATAAAATAATTAGAATAAGGAGTTATTAACTAATGATATAATTTTTTATTCCTAACTTCTATCTCTCACTATAGGATGTGTTTTTTGGATGATTTGGCTCCTTTTTACAAGCAATATTGGTTAACACTATGTTAAAGACCCCTATAGTAACTTGGTTTTATTGTTGTCCAGTCTACTTCTCGTTATCTTTATCATTATTAGGGGTAGATTTAGGGTTTTATAGATATTTTTTGAGATACCTCTTTTATATGAGGGCTTCAATCTCCTTTTAAAACGTTTGGTGGCCTTTAGTATTGTATCTTAGATATTGATTCTAGAAGCATTACTTGAATTGATTGCCTTCTTCTGAGTTCCTGATTGGCTTTGGCCACCCCCTGAATTTTTTATTCTGAATTTTCATCAAAACGTTTGTATGAGTGTCATTTAATGTTGTAAGATTTAGCGGCTTATACTCGATTCGAATGCTTGGAGTGAGTGAGGAATAGTTACCATTGATTTTCTTCTAACTATTGTTTGATCCCAAAAGGTGCTTGTACTTGCGAGCTCTTTGGCCTCTTTGCATCATTGGACATTTCTACCGAAATGTAGGCCTAAATGATAATCTCTACCTCCAAGAATATCTTGGATCCTATTGAACTAAATATTTTTTAAAAAAAATTACCTAATTGTATCTTAATTATAAAAGCACTCAACTTCACTTCGTCGATGAGTTTCGATATAATTCTGGCCTCAACATTATATTTAGCTAGAAAACAGTTTAGTCTCTCATTTAGAACTTTTCAGATCATGATAAGGTGGCAAGGCTACTTTTTTCCCCTCCACCTGAAAGCAAATTTGGATAAGACCTGGTATGTTAGTTCCTAAAAAGATCGAAATGAATTTGATCATAACTTGTAAAACAAAATTCTTACATCTCCTTATAAAGTTCAGGGGAAATATAAGCATAGTGCAACATCCTCTGAATTTTAAAAGCCAAGCATTGTTTGAAAATAATTTAGATGATCTATTGTGTCAGTTCTTCTGCTATAGGGCTCTAGCTCTAACTATTTAAATTTATAGGAAAGTCTGTGCTTCTTTATCTCCAATGTAAAAAGTATACAATCTAATTTGGTCATTTGTCTTAGCAGCATTTCCCCAAACAGCCTGCTATTTAATTTTTTTTTGTTCTTTCCTCCTCTTTAGTTATGGAACAATTCTTTTAACGTTGAGAAATGTTCTCAACTCTGAATAATTTATTGATATACCCATTATCTACTTAATTTGGAGGGTTTTGGATATTCTGCTGCATAACCCTTCCTCACAAATTGATGGGCATTTGAAATCTTGCTTATACAGAGGATTTTGTTGCTAAGATTTCTCTTCTCTGACTTTATATTTCAACCATCCTTCAAGCCGGTAAGTAATGCAGATAGATACCTCCATAGCCACTGTAATCTTTAAACGTGGGTGGTCTTCTTTTGAGACGATTTTCTTTCTTTTTGACCTCCTTTTGATGCCTCCAACTTGAGGACCTATACTTTATGTGTTTAACCTTCGACTTTATACTATAAAAAATTTAACATCTTCAAAAAATCTTACATCTGAGTGACTAAAGCCTCTATTCAGGATTGGCCTATAAGGAGCACTTCTCTGACTACCTCCCTTTGAGTTGATGCCATATTGTGTAACATGTTTAGGCGGTTGGCTTTTTTTGTGTGTTTGCTCTTGTGTATTGCTTTTAGTTTGTCGATTAAGATAGAGGTTTTCGAATAGGTGAGATTTGATGAAGTAGGGACAAATACTTTAACCATGTTCTCACATATGGTACTAATTATGCATACTTTGGAATTGAATTGTTGTTTAAACATAGTTAGGTTGAATTGTCAAATATTTATATATAGATATTACACAGCACAATATCTAACAAGAAATTAAAAATACGAAACTCACTTTTTTATATATTTTGCTATGCTCAATTCAAAAATATTTTTTAGGTAATGAAAAAAAAATAAGAAGTTGGATAGGAGAGTTAAAATTGGAACGTTTGCCTCAGCTTTTTGTAGGTGATTATATGATAAAAGCTCTATGTTTACTTTTTTGGTGGTTGATTGGCTTTCATTTTCAAGAATACTAAGTGTATTTATAATTTTTCTTACTAGTAAGTGAAAATTTTCTAAAGATATATGATTAATCATTATTTTAAGCCGTTACTCTAATTAAAAATTGAATAGTCTTACCGCTTCAAATGCTCTATGTTTAATACTTGTTCATTAAGTTTGTTAGCGGCATGATTTAAGCGTTCACTCAGTCCGTATAATCATTTATCAGAATTAACCGTTTTGCCATTCTTTGCCTCAATCTTTAATATCTCCAATAGTCCAATCATTTATCTACTCAATAATTCTACAATTCAATCGGATTTTATTTTGATTTAGATCTAATAATTCAACTAATTCATACCTTTTATGGACTTACTGCTCGTGAGCTCAAATTTCATTGAATTAAGTCGTCCATGTCTTAAATTATTCCCGATAAGTCGCCTAGTTCAGCTTTGGCTGGAATTAGAACGGCCGCTTCAGTACGAGGAGAGTCAATTGCGTACTCCATTCCTGATCCCGATTTCTAGGGAAATCGAAGGTTGCATGGCCCTCAGGTTCATTAACCCTTGTATTTCCCCGTACTGCTTATTTTGCTCTCTTTGGAATTCCATTAAAAATAAATAAAAAATATAAAAAAGAATCAAATAAAAACCCACCACCAACAAAAGATGAAAAAAATCACGTCGACAATTTCATCAAAGGAGAATCAAATTATTAGATCCAACACAAACTCAAAACATAGAATTCTTCATTCTATTACACCCACTAACACAGTTAAAACACAACATCAAATAAAAACTCATCACCATCACAAGCACGCCAAAGTAACACCCACATAACACTGAAGCATAGATCAAAATCCTCGTGATTTAAATTTATCAATCTTCACTTAAATCTTCGTGCTAGTGATTCAAGTCGTCTTCCCACCTTCCTGCGCCTTACCCTGGATGGTTTGGCCCATTTCTTTGCCCTTCTGCCCCGCATACCCCGCCATATCATGCACTCGTCTCTTCGAGTAGTCCATCTGCTCCGGAACGGACCTCCCAGCCGCCCCGCGGAGGTAGTTTACCACATTCGTGAGGGACGACAATCCCGTTAGGCCCATTGCACCGGAAGCAAGGAAAGCGGCGACGGTCAGACCCAATAAGACGACGGCCGGTACGAGGACCGGGCTGAAGAGGAGGAACAGCGGCGTGGTGACGGCGAGCCCGATTAGCGAGCCCACGAGGGCGAGGCCCGAGAGGGCGAGGAGTGTGCCGCTGACAGGCAGGAGAGTGATTACTGCGATGACTTGGGAGGCCGATGGGCCTCCTGCTTGGCCGGCGCCTTTCGGTGGGTGGATCTGGAGTTGGTGTTGTGGACGGTCACGGTCTGCCATGGCCTCTGCACCTTAAGCAGGAATTTCCGACGAAGATTTTGTCTCGGGGACAGCCGGAGCTGCTGCGGCGACGGCGGGTTGAGGAAGGTGTCTTTAAAGAGCAGAAGAGTGTGAAACGGCAAGCACACGTGGTTAGTGACGGACCTGCATGGGAAACACGTTACTCTGGTTCTGCGCTAAAGAAGAGTCTCTTGCCACGTATTTACTTTGTTTTTAATTAACTGGACAACTATGGGAAAGAGTAATATTTTTGTGATTAATTTTAAAATATTTTTAGTTGTTTAATTTAATAAGATATTTAGTTTTTTATTTATTATAATGTGAATTTGATAATATATAAATATAATAAAGTTTATATTTGATGCACATCTAGATCCGATTTTGAACAGATTTGAGTTCACTTAATCGTTTAAATTCGACTCCGTTCACCGAGTCTGGACCCTACACACCACTACAACAATTAAGAGGTCAAGCATCGGCGGGATATTATCCCACTGAAAATATTTCGACGTTCAAATCAGTGATAATCCTTCTAATTACAATAAGGTAACTAAGGATGTAAGTTGAGATAGAGAAAAAAATTGAGATAGGAAGAAGTGTTCGCCTTTAGATGTAAGAGATGTTCTTGTGACTCGTCGAGAGCACAATTTTTCAGCTCAAAGTTCATGATGAACAAGCGAACAACCAAGTCCTACAAGCATGGAAACTTAAATGGACGTCTCTCGAGGAGTGGGTCACGCATTTGGAATCTGAAGGCTTGGAGTGTGATTATTATAGTAAGAGATTACGTGTTTAGGGATAAGCGTTAGTATGCTCAAAGATTTTTTCGTAGTACTACTTTGTTGTCTTTTATTCGTCTCTGTGTTCGTGTCCCCTCAGAGTGGAGACTCTGTGGGGTTATATAGACGGTGGGAGGGCGACTTTCCTTAGTTAAGAAGGTATAATCCCTACATCGTGTTGGGCAGCCTTCCTTAAGCAAGAAGGCTTGACTGGTACATTCTGTTAAGATCATTTCCTTTTTGAGCGAGTAACAACTCTAAAGATTATTTGCCTTCCTTCTGTACTTCTATACCGTTAGAGTCTATTGTAGGTAGGAAGAGAGAATCTGGCGCCTTCCTCACGGGAAGGGTGTCGAATCTGTTGATACCTTCTTTAGAGAAAATTGGTTTCAATGAAGGTGTAAAATCAGGAAAAGGGATCGTTGCTTGTCGTGTAGGAAAACATCTGCCAAATTAGGCCTGACCCATATTAGATTTTTATCTTTTCGCGGCATGCTATTACAATACTTCCGATCAACAAAAATGTTGACCGTCTTGAGAGAGCGCATTGACCGCCTAGTTGGCGCTCCATATGGTCAACGTCAACGTTGACCGTCCAAAGATGCGTCTGAACTTTTCTGAATTTTGGACCGTTTTTTTATTGGGCATATCTATTATGGATTTACCCATCAATATTAAAATATTTTACTAAAATATGTCTAATAATTATGAAATATTATTTTTTAGAAATTCATTGCATAATGAACAAAGTTTGGATATTTAGTCATATTAAAATATTTTTTAAAATAGTCTTTTCATGTTCATTCTAACATGAAGTGAATTCTCAAATCATAATCTAATGGGTAAGCTCATAGTGGGTTGGCCCAAAAAGAAGGAAAGATCTAAATCCACAAAAGCCCATATATCTGTGCCTGGACGGTCAACATATTTGATGTTCTAATCTAATTAATATTTTATGATAAAGTTAACAGATGGCAAGACGAGGAGGCAACTTTAGACCTAACTCATGCCCTGACTGCGAGCAAAAGTATTTAGCCATAACGGCGAGAATGACGAATGTATTCTGGTGGAGCACAGGCAAAATACGAACAAGATGCTTGTAATACTTTACTTTCGCTAAGAGCACGCACAGTAGGGGTAACAATCTTCCTCCGAACATTGCATGACTGCAACATCATCTAATTTCTCAGGATTCATATTTTAACACCTATAGGAACCGTACCACCAAAAATTTTAAACACTTAAATATTACTAAATCGATTATAAATCAACATCATTGGATTCGTTAACGTCAGAAATTAACTCTAAGTTATATTAACCTTAAGTTATCAATCCTACCTTATTCATCATACTTGATATATTAATCAAGTATTCATTCTTAGCAAATTACTAACTTAAGGACCTTAACCTAGGGCCGATCAAATCTAAATTTCGAACCAAAATCAATTAATCTAAGCCTCGAATCTATATCGATCAATTCAAACACTAAATCAGTACCAACCAAATTTAAACCTCAAGGCGCCTCCTTACAGCTCCACTTGACCTCATGGTTGACCTCTACCATAAGTAAACCCTCTTCTCAGAGCCAACATTAATATCCTTTTTGAAATAGAAATAACGCTGGTTAGGTCTCGCTTTAGACACTAACTAGGACTTTATAAGTTAGATAATCGAATTTAACTACCGATCCTAACTTAATACTAGCCTAAATTATAAGATTAGGATAACTAGAAATATCGTGTCTAATTTAATCTTCCTACGCCTACATCTACTTATTCGATCAATTTTAATCTTACCTAAACTTCTACATATGATTCAAATCAAACTGAAGGTATCTCTTTTCTCTGATACCAGTTGTGATTGACTGTATTTTCTATCAAAAATTTAACAGAGTTTCGTCTGTCTTACGAATATTCGCCAATACAAAACCTATACAAATCCATGTACAAAGTCCATAATATACACGATACACATATACAGAATACAAATTACCACAATAAACAACAGGTGGCACCGACGTCATAAATCCTAATATGATATCGGTTCAGATGAGATGCTACTAGGTAACTAAATATAACCATACAAAATCTGCGAAAGCTACTATATCCATCAAATACAGCAAAATTAAGCTACGTATCCGTTAATATCATACAGTTACATCGATATATACATACGTATCAAAATATTACAATGTACTCCATGACATAAGAAAATATCATAAATTAAGTCCTAAAAGCTCTCCGATGCAAAATCCATGGCCTATCCTGCGCTTACAACCTACTCGGACTCGTCAAATATAAGAACGTACTCATCTGGAATGGAGAAATAACTAATAGTGAGTCAAATACTTAGCAAGTGCAACATAAATCAATAATAAGCAATATGTAAGTATGCATGAATATATGAAATATAATTTAATGCGTTTTCTAATTTACATTTATCTTTACGGATAATGGCAAGTAGGTCTTACTAGTTAAAGGTGTGAGAGAACGAGAAAAGGATCATGATATTTCACATAATTTAAGGTCATGAACTCTTATTTAGACCCAAAGGGGGTATCTACATATCATGCCTGTAGATGGGACAAACACCACGTGACGTAGTGGTATACCTATCACCCGATATACGGAGCCAATGTAACACTACATTAATCTCGCACAGTCCAAAAGTAATCCTCATCCTTCCACAGTAACATCTCAAGATTTGCCAGAGAGTATTATCCGTTACAATACATGGACATAATAATCTTTAAATCTTCACTGTAATACTAATGGCAAGCGAAGAGATATTACCCTCCATAATATAAATCTGTAGTCCTAATTTTATGATTTTTTATTCTTTGAGGGAATGTTCACCAAACTTCTTTTACAAATTTTTCTATCCGTAAGAAAAAATCAATCATATAACAAATTGTGAAATTTTCTCCGAATACTTACATGATTTTTATATTTCTTTCAAATTTAAGTGTTCTTATAACTTAATTTATATGCACGAATATCGTAAGTATAGGAAGTATAGAAATTCTTACCATCGAGAGACAATTATAATTTTGGAGGCTTTCGGACAATATTTTCTTCACAAACGGATCACAAATATATATTTTTGGAATATACAATGAAACATATGTAAATAAACATAGCTTGCATAACAATTAAATAAGGTGAAATCATGTAAAATTCTTGGTTGCCTCAGGTGAACAGTGTCAGTGCACAATTTAGAGCTTCAGGACATGCCAAATGGGTCAATACTTGAAAAATCAAATACCCAACCGATAAATATACATATTTAGGATATGAGTAAATTATAATTAAGGACAAATCATGTATAAATTTTAAAATGGAGGGGTTACATGTGCTGGGCACTGGTCTAGGGTTTGGACGAAGCCAAACCGTGCGAATCGTAGGAAAAATCTAACATTAAATAACAAATATTTCATACAATAATCATGGGTTCCGTAATTTATATGATTTGGGTAGGTAATGGAACGAAAATTCCAAGATAAAACGAATAAAAATCGAAAGAGTGAACAAAGAGGGTATGAGTACACTTACCTCGACCCGATCTACCACTTCTCTAACTAGTTCAAAGTTGGAATCAGACCCGAAAGCCTTCATTTCCTCACCCTCTCTTTCACGCAGTTTCTCTCTCCAACTCTCTCTCTCTCCACGCGCCGCTGCTACTCGACCTTCTAGCAGCCGACAACCATCGGCGCACACCAGCTGGCGCCACCTGCTCCTCGCAACCACCGCCTTCCCCGGCAAAGCCCTCCTCCGCGCCG
>JAODPA010124226.1:0-17666 GCA_025585075.1 Nepenthes mirabilis
ACACGGGCAAGGCGGTGGTGGTCGCAGGTGAGACGGCTGCGTGCATAGAGGTCGGTGCGAGGAGGAATCACACGAAGAAGAAGAAGAGAAAATGGAAGCTTTCGGGTTCGATTTCGTGCTCGAGGTAGTTGGAGAAAACGTAGAGCACGTTGAAGCAAGTGTTCTCATACTCACTATTTATTCTCTTTTGAATTTTTATTCATTTTTCATTGGGTATTTTCGTCTCGATACCCACCTAAATCATGAAAAAAATGTAACCCATGTTAAATGTTCAAAAATTATATAGTTTATTGTTTGAATTGCGCTCTGATTCATTCAGTTTGGTATCACCAAACCCTAACTTATAGCTTGCTCGGGTCCTCCCATTTCCTCTTCAATTACATGTCAAAATGACCCCAAAATATGAATTATCAAGTCCTAATTATGCATATACTTTGGCCGGACATTTGATTTCACAAGAATCAGCCCGTTCGCGACATCCGAAAACTCTAAAAGCCCACTGTTACTATTCACTCGAGATAAAATGGGAAATTTGCATACTTCTACCTCTATATTATGTTAAATTGTCCTCAAAATATGAATCACTATGTCCCAATTATGTATTTATATCAACCGGACGTCCAATTTCACAAGAATCGACTCGTTTGCAGCGTCTGGGATAATGAATTGTGAAATTAGGACCATAGACATAGCATTCTCTGGCTGGTCATTAGTGTTATGGTAGGAGCCTAAGGGTTGCTTTGACCATGTAACCCGGCCGCTTATGTTAGTGCGTGACGCTTGTGGCACGCCTTAGGATACTACTGTGGAAGGACAGAAAATTGCCTCTAAACCGCAGGAAGCTAGGATAGCGGGTGACAGGCACACACCGCTATACCACGTGGTGTTTGGCCTATTATAGACAGTTTGTTTAGACGTCGAGGACGTCATTTGGCCTTAGATCATATGGGATATCATGATCCTTTTCTCATCCCCTTGTATCATTAGTCAGTACGACATACTAGCCCTGGTCCGCAAAGACTAAAGCAAATTGATAAATGCACTAAAGCATGTTCAAATGGCAATTAAATGTTCCAAACCACGATAAATGGAAAATTGGTACTTCTAATTGTCTTCTTCCCTTCATGCTCCATTGTATTTATAAATGCATGTTGCCCCTTTCCATTATCATTTTCGTGTTTCTTTATTGTTTGATAGTGACGTATGATTTCACTTGCTGGGCTTTTTAGCTTGCACTTGCTGTCTCTCCTTTCAAATGAGAATGCTTTGATGTCCGACAAGACTGAGTAAGCCGTAAGGACGAGATAGGCGACCTGATTTCCTGTGCGGAGCTTGAGGACTTAGTTTAATTATATATGGAATAGGGATTTGTATTTTATTTTGAGAATCTTAAATATATATTATCATACGTATATATATGTGGATGTGGATGAATAGTTTTCTTTCTTGTGTATTATGATTGTCATGCTTCTGCAAGTTACTTATTGTGGTCATGCTTGGGTTATTTTTAGTTGACATCCTTTCTGAGCCGGCATCATACCTGAGTTATGACGTCGGTGCCACCGGAGGTGTTGTGGTGGCTGTGGAATCCTGTGGTTTGTTGATAAATATTGTGGATTATTATACAGGGTTATTGACAGGTATTTGTATTATGACAAACGTCCAAATTATAAACGAAATTTTACCCAATTTTCTGCAAAATTCATAGTATTAAATTATAAGCATTAGTTTATTGACGGAGGTTATTTAAGAAAAATAACCCGGCCCGTCACACCACTACCATTTATCCACGGGATTAACATATGTCATATCATCTATGGCTCCAACACAGTACTTCTAACTACGGTATTGGGTTTAAGAGAGATACCATCTAAGATCAAAACAAAATTCATAATCCAAAAACAATAATACGGAAGCAATTATAATCATATGTCAACATGTGGAAGCATAACAATATATCCAGCATAATACAAATATATATACTACATCATCTTATACAGTGTTCATTCAAAGACTAGCTATATACATTCAAATTTTCTCGAGCGACCAAAATCTTCAAGGGTTTTCAAGCCCAACAAGCTTTCTTCCTTCTAGCTAATCCTATCTTTAGTCCTTATCAGGCTTCAGCTTATTTGAGAGGGAAAAAAACAAAAGCAACAAGGATGAGTCAAAGCCCAATAAGGTACTATAAAACATGCGAATGTAAAATCTTTCGTACAGAACATGAATGGAGTAAAGCAAAAGTCATGTGAACTGTCGAAGAACAAAAACACATACAGAACCATAAGAAAAGAATAAATTGATATAAACACGTAACGAAAATCATAAATCAGTATCAGACCTTGCTTGTTCTTTGAAATTTAACTTTACTATTTGAAGGACCCAAACTATTAGTCCCTACTAGCCGAGGGGGCGAATAATCGATGATAGATTGTGTTTCGCACACAATCAAAGGCCAAAAACAGTACAGTAGTATCCCTTCTAGCGGGATCGGTTACAGTAATACCTCCCGAAGGTAGGTCAAACTCAGAATCTATCCTCTAGATATTAACGCCCCAAGAAAGAGCGGACCACATATCATTCCATGAACGGAGTTATCCTCGATTACTACCATAACGTTCTAAAGCATGTTGGAAAACCTTATCTGACTGTATGACATCCTAGATCCAATTTACTTACAAATTTAACAGAACTGAAATTATTATTATCCTTATCTCTTAACTCTTAGCTTATTATGCCTCGAGGGCCAGACAAACTCATACAGATAAACCTTCAGAGAGCTTTAGAACTTTTTCAGTAATTGAACAGTACAGTTCTATGTAAATTTTTAGATAAAAATCATCTCACAAATATTAACATTTTACAAAATCACATTTACAACTCAAGATTCAAGAAACTTAAACACTAAATCCCTAATTATTGTTCTAGGGTTTCATACAAATCTTTCAGACATAAATCGAACACTGAATGCATGCTTAATCATGAAATCGAAGCCATAAATCATGATACATATGGGTAAACTTGAAATCTTTTTTTTTGGTAAATAATTAAAATTTGATTAAAAGAAAAAAGTACACAAAACTATATTCTAACTCAAAGTGTTTTGCCAACTTAAAGATAGAACATAACCGTTAGGGTATTCCCCGAGCACACCATGAAACAATCATGAAAACGAAAGGAGATTACACAAGGAAATAAAAATCGGCCAAAAACCATCAGCCAACCGACCATTAGCCATCAACCCCACCGAGAAAGTTCCAGTTTCAAAGCTAAAGCAACTTCAGCATTCAAACGGCCACCAGAAGGCTCAGTTCTTCCATCTCAACAGTTTGCAACTATACGCAAGAAGCAAAATTTCAGTCATTTACCTCGGTAGCTTTAAAAATTCTCTCCCAAAAGTAGGAGATCGGTACATATGTAACTCGACCAGGAAACACCTCGGCCATGAAGAATCTCGGTCAAATAGCATCTCGTCACATTGCAACCATTCCAGCAAAAACTCCTAGCCATACTAGACTGGAAAATCTCAGTCGACCCGACCTTTCAATCCAACTTCGCACACACAAGAAGGCAGCAGTAGGAAATTAAGTCAGTAGGAAATTAACCCATCTTTTACTCGGTCACAAACAACCGTAATACATGATCAAGGCTGTAGTCTTGCACCCTCGTCAGAAGTACACCTCATCTCGGCCAGTAACAGAGGACCAACTAAAAGCTTCCAAAACATGCTGGCGAAGCCACACTGGCAACAGCTGTAATCTAGTAACTCTCGCCAACAAGCAGGCCCGTCATTTTGTAGACATCCTTGCCAAAGCAGATAGCTCGGCCGATTGCAACACGGAAACCGCGGTCATTTTCACACCTCATCCCGAGCTAGAAGTGGCAAAAGCACACCTTAGGCAGAAAGCATCATACATCAGCAAACTCAAGAATTGTACAGTATTTCAGCTGCAAAATTCATGGAGCAAGCTGAATATTAACGAGATACGGTCCCTCGGCAACAGGCGTACTTGATTCGCCGGCTCATTTTAGACATCACGACAAAGACCGGAAGGCTCAGATTTACCTCCCTAGCTCTTTGCAAAGCTCTCGGTCAAGAGCATCTCATCCCATTGCATACACTAGAAAAACTCAGCAAAGAACAACCCATAACACACACAACAGCAACCGACAGAAACAATCTCAGTCATAGCGCAGAGGGAGAATGTCTCTTTTTACACCACTTTGGCTTTTTAAGGCGAGATTTAGTGTGAGGTCCTCCGCAGCCAGTAGAGGATGACATGCAATCAGCTGGGAGGGGGGAAGGAGTATCAAGTTTAAACTCCATACGATCCCTTCTGACCAAAACCCCAGGTACCTCAGCTTGATTATGCTCGAGGATAGATCCACCGAGATGGGATTGCCATGACCCTGGGAAGTAAGAGACCTCATGGACTCTAGTTCTATATTCATCGAACTTCTTTCGGATCTTTTCAGTGTTCCTAATCAGCTTGCCAATGGAGCAAGATCCTTGGTCTCCTACTTGAAGATCATCGTCCACACCACGGTAGGAAGAAACAATCTGAGCTTGGTTAAGCAGATCTGCTGAACCAAGGTGCTCCATAGCTACCTTGACAACATTTAGGGGTAGGACTACACTATCCATAACCCTATGATCAACAACATCTGCGGAATTCTCAATAACCAGCACACCCTCCTTGGGTTCTTCATCGGCATGCCAATCTTCCTGCGAAGACAATAAACTGGCAGGGAGAACATGGGTAGATTTATCCTTTGACACAACATCAATCCCCATCATCTGCGAATCATCAACCTTGCCAGGTTGCAGTGCCAAAACCCCCAGGTTTGATGGTGGCTGCTGCTTGGGTATCAAAACCATAGGAGCCTCAACATCAGACACTATAGTGTCAGATGTCCTCCTCCTCTAGTCAGCATCCAGAGCAAGGATATCTGAACTGACCAACGGTGCTTCAGCTCCTTCAAGAAGAGCAATGAAGGAATTGGAATAGTTCTCAACAGATCTTGCAATTGATCGACAAATCGGGGCTGCCCTTTGAAAGGAGGAAATATTCAAATTCTCCTGCCCCAACTCGAAATGCTCATCCTCTACCAATACAGCATTCAGGGGAGGGTCTACCAGATCCCCATGAACCTCCAAAGGAATAGGTGAATCATTCACCATATCGAGTTCAACAGTCTATGTATTAGAACCAACCAATTGACACGGTGTTTCAACACCTACGAGGAGAGGAGAGGAGGAAATACACGTATCTTCCTTTGCAGAGGGAGAATTCATATGGGGTAATGATTTTCACTGGGAAGAAGAATGCCCAAATGTTCCGCAATTACCATACTTGGCTGGTTTCCATTGATATACAATAGTCACCTCAACAAGTGATTCCAGTCCCGCGTCTGAATGTTTCCTCGGGCACAGCTTACTTCGGGAGGGAAGATCTGCATCAACCCTCATCCTTACACGAACACGGGCAAAGTTCAACCGTTCCATTTTGATTGTATGAGGATCCAGCTGAATTGGCTTTCCCACAGCGCTAGCAATCCAACTGAGACCCAACGGAGTCCAATACTCCACTGGCACATTGAACATATTTATCCACACTGGAAACGTTTTGTGCCCCGCTTTTGAAAGAGACATACCAATTCTCTATTTCTTGAGGAAAAGCACACGCCCTGCAAAAACCCAAGGGCCACTTGCTAAACACTTATCCATCGTTTCAACAGATGAGAAACGGAAGAAGAAAAAGCCACTGTCATTCCCCGCGACATGGCGAAGACCAAAACGTACCCAGATTTTCCGAGCAATGGCATTAACCGCATTAAAATGCACAGGGAGCGACGATAGAGACAAGCCAGAAGTACCACCTGCAGATGGGAGAGGGGGAAAATCATCAAGCTTGAAGGAACTGGGACCATCAAAAGGCGCAGCCGGAGGAAGAACTACTTGCCATTCGGGACGAAACCAGGTGGGCTGAGTCACATAGGGCGAAGGAACAGGGCAACTAGAAGGAGCCACTAACCCTAGTGAAGAATCAAGCGAATGAGAAGAGATCGGCAAGGGAGAGCCGATAGATGCATCCAACCGGCCAGCCATGGCTGGCACCGGTGCTAATACGGCGAAAGTGGACTAGCTTCAATTTGAAATTTGAAAAACAAGAGAGAAGGGAGAGGTTCTCTCTCTAGGTCTAGTCCGCTTCAGCAAATCAACATGAGAGATGGTAAACATGAAATCCATCCGCAAAATTTTGAGAAACATGTACTATTCACATCAAAAGCATGGAGGAAAGGGCTTTTAGAGTATAAATACCAAAAATGAAGTTATTAAAAAGTCGTAAAAATAAAAAAATAACGTCTGAGGTACACTTACCTTAACCAGATCTACCATTTTTCTTACTCTGATTGGACCAAAATTGGCCAAAATCTCCTTCCCTTTTCCTTTCTCCTCCTTCCTCCTTCGTTGCTCTTCATGGTTGTGCCCTCACTCTTCTCTTTCCCCTTCCCATTTTATAAACAAAAACGAAATCAGGTCGGTGGCTAAAAATTAGGCTCGCGCTCGAGCTCCTAGCGAGCACACTTCGAGCACACCCACACTAGAATTGGTGCCCTCCTTTGCGTTCGAGTGGTGTGCGCAGGCCTTTTCGGAGGGATCTGTTTTTGGCGCTTGCTGCTGGGCTCGAGTTAGCAGCGAGCCCAGCTCTGCTGCTTACTGCACTAAGGCCAATTTCCTACTTTTCTCAATTTTACTTATCCTAAACTTAGTTATTTCAATTTGATTACTATAATTTACTGTATTTTAAATACCCATACCATACAATCCTCCCTGACTTATAAAATTCATCCCCTTAATTTAACGAATCTCAAATTTCCTTAATCGTAGGAAATATTTCTAACATCTCCAAGTCACTTCTTTGATTAAAATGATTAGCCTAGAGAACTTTAGGCATTCAAATCGCCTTGATTTTAACTAAATTCACCAAATCCGAAGGCAAACCCAAATTTATTAACTACTTTTTCAACCTAGTTTAAAACCTTAAATGGGTAGAAACTTTCTTACTTCAATTTACATTAAGCCTCGAAATGATTAGTCCTTCTGATCCTCAATTTAACTTTAAAATACATGAGTTTACCACATTTTCGCTACACAATTCTGATTAATCATCCAACTATGAATCATCCAGTTACAATTCACCACCATATTTGATTTAATCTAACACCCAAACATTCTCTGATCGAGTTTGACCAAGATGTCAACATAAACCTCAATTCACAATTAAACCTCATAGGCAGAACACCTTACATTCTCATTATTTTGTTGGTATGTCTTCAAACTGACATCTCCCTAACATACAAAATCCATATTGACAAGAATGGCCAATTTAGAAGAAATTTAACAAATATCTACATATCTTTGAAATATATGGCCATTCACTCCTAGCCTCTTCAACCACATCAAGAGACCTATGGAAGTTATGAGCTTACATACGCTTCCGCTATTCTATCTAATCATTTATTTTACGGATCCCAGATCTTCTTACAACTTATGTCCATTGGCTCTTATACAAAAGTCCCAAGATATCGACACCACGAGGGCAAAAGCCCACAATTCCTCAAATTACCGCCAAATTAAAAACTACAATTATAACAATCTCCCAAGAATTCGATATAGCTTTAGGTCATCACCCAAATCTCAAAACCCAATTACTACAACCTCAAGATCTCGCTGACATATTGATGAGCACACAACATTGACTTTTTATATTCAAACTTTCATAGCTCTAATCCTTCATATATAATTCTCTCTCCCAATTAAGAATACATCTTATTAGCCCAATATTAGGCCTACTCGCAATTTACCTTTGACGTCCCCTATGAAACACCAAAGGCATATCAATTCTAAGATTCCCAACATCATTTGCCAATACTAGGGTCCGTTCTCCTCAAAGATATCGAGGTTCATCTTCACAATCCTTAATCTATCCACTTACAATATTATAGGATCGTCTTTTCTTAATGACATAACTTTTTTGGCCTTTAAAATTATTAGATAAAAGCTATCTCCAAAGGCACTAGCCACAAGTTCTCAAAATAGAGACTTCAATTACTAATTTCGACCTACGGTGGAATAACTCTAACTATGGACTTTTCTTCCATTTAATCCAAGGACAACCATCCACATACTAGCAGGAAACATAGTCCTAAATTCTCCTCAAAACGTCTCATTACATATCTCATTCCTCCTTTATGATATATCTCCTCAAACCTCCAAATCATGGGACATTCACCGTCCCTATAGACAATACCGATAATTCCTCAAGATAAGAACCCTCATCGACTAATCTCGACTATGGGTGAAACAATTTCAAATAATAAGCTCCTCCCCCACTTAGGTCGAGGGTAGCCACCTATTGTAATATGAGATTAACATAATTCTATCCTTCCTTAAAACAAACAGTACATTCTACCATAACTTACCAGACCCACCAGGGGTAAACCCAAACAAAACGGCCAACAATTTACCCTTAATTCTTTGAAGGAAACCTTCACGCATCCCATTCTTATGAACACTAATCGTTCCTAAGCTAAACACCTCATGGCTTTATGATCCTTGGGAAATACTTGTCAGATCACTTATTAGATTTAGTTGAGCCCAAGAAGACCATATACCGTCACAACATTAATCGTTCTTCCTAAGGAGCCATCATTCAATGTCTACATAATAACATTCAAGCCCTTGAAGAATCACGTGCCCAATCTAACATTTTCCATAACTAAACTCACACTCTCCCTTAATTGGGCAAGCAACTAATTTTTCTTAATGAAGTCATCACAAAATTAACCTACATATAACTGGAGAAATCAATCCCTAATTTTTCACAAACGTCAACAATCTTACAAAACTCTAATGGCTCTATCAGAACTCATACTGGATATATCTAAATTTTTGCAAGTCACCACAAACATGATGCTTGAGTATCCACGATTGACAATACTACCAATACGGAATATCCTTAGGAATATCAAACCCCTATCAATAAATTAAACAAACTTCCTATCCATTTCCCTAACACTGGCTTATCAAACAATTCATCCCCCGGTAACCAAATTTTTGTTATCCACGTATAGCCTTTATAATCATCTTATCTACCCCGAACGTCCTAAGGTAGCTCATAACAAGCATTAATCGGTACTTCTCCAATTCTACACCAAATTCAACTATCAAAGTTTACCCCGATGCTGCCTCGAATTACCAAGTAATTGAAAATAAATCAGCCGAGCTCTCTCTCTCTCTCTTAAGAAACATCCTCAAAGATTGTCTTATATATATATTTTTTTGATAAGTAATTAAATTGCATTAAAAATTAAAAATTTACAACATCTATATTCTATTCCAAGTGTTTTGCCTACTTGAAAAAAGAACATAGCAATAGGGGAGTTCCCTAAAACCATGACATACATCAAGAAGAGATAAAAATACTGGACAGTTGATTACGTCCATTGCGAGGAAGCCACGTCGGCCACGTCAGCATGCCACGTCAGCAGGCCTACAAGACCTGAGCTCCAAATCGGCCATAGAACCACATCGTCCTGAATTCTAGCTCAGCTTCATGACCAAATTTTCCACAAACCTGAGCGGCCTCGAAGCTAAATCGGCATCAAGTCCACGTCAGCCTCAAAACCAAACCGATATGAATCCAAATCGGCCTCCACGCCAAGTCAGCCAAACCCGCAAACAATCCCAGGGGAAGCTTAACCCGCTATTCCAAAACGACAATTCAACACACATCAGGCGGAGAAAAACCATCCGTCCAACAGAAGGACACTACAGCCCATGTCAACTAGACCAAACCGGTCAGCTAGACCATTTCTACTATGACGCAGCCAGATGCCCTCGTCGAAGCCAATCCGAACTAGCAAAGTTGGCAGCATAACAGCAGAAATAAGCCGCCACGTCAGTAGAGCCACATCAGCAAAGCCACGTCAGCTAAGACGCGACAGCAATGCCACATCAGCAATGCCACACCAGGAAGCCACGACAGAAAGCCACGTCAGCAGTGCCACATCAGCAGTGCCACGACAGGGAGGCCAACCCGGTCAAAGTAGACCAGCAGTGATCCCAAACAGCATCTACGCACATCTTAGAGAAAAAGCTATGTCAGCAACAAAAGACGGCCAACCAACAAATCTGCCCCAATACATGCCATGTCTTTTTTTTTTTGGTAAGTAAGAATTTTGGATTAAAGGGAGAAAAAATTACAAAATTTATGTTTTAATTCCAAGTAATTTGACTTGGATTAAAAATATAAAATGCTAGGGCATACCCCGAGCAAACGGTACATCATATAATACCTAAAAAGCCTCTAAGAGGACAACGAACAACAGAAAAACAAAATCGAAATTCTGATGTAAAACAACGCAGACTTGAGCATCTAGCAGTGCAGCCATCCATGATGATTCCGGCAAAGCCACAAAAGGCAGTCACCAAACAACCTGCCACCCCCTCCAAATCGGCAAACGGCAAGCTCAAAAATTCCACGTCAGCAAGGGAGTAACCCCAATCATCAGCATACCGGGAAATGGAGCGACCAAAGCCGATTAACCACCGCAGCAGAAGATGAATTCCATTCCGGGCAGGCACTTCACCAATACATGCCATGTCAGCAAGCCAAACCGGCCTCACCACCATTGCGCAGCTGCATCGACAGAATATGCAGCACATCGGCAATTTATATGCCTAGTCAGCAAACCAAACGCCAAATCAGCAAAGCCAAACCGGCATCGAAGCCAAAACGGCCTCAAGCCCAAATCGACAACCTCAATTCCAAATCAACAATTGACAAACCAATTCGGCAAATCCAAACCGGCCTCAAAATGAAATCGGCAATTACCGTGCCACGTCAGCAAGGCCAAATCGGCCTCAACCCATCATGATTCCGAATCGGCCTACCCTGAGACAGTGAAGATGATACCGGCCTAGAGAGCACACGGCAAAAGCCTAAACTCTGGAGGAACTTAAGATTTTTTGGAAGCAGATTTTTTCTTTTTCCGAGGCTTAGCCGGCTTCCAGTTTCCATGAAGCCCGGGGCTGGAGATATCAGTAGCGACCAGAGAGGCATGGTTAAAATGCTCCGGAATAGAAGAAGCCTCATTTGGATTACAATCCTCATGGGAGCTACAGGATAAAGAATCCAGAGAAGGAGGCTGGTGACGAATGTCCTTATAAGCCTTCAATTGCTTCCGCAGGGACTCGACTTTGGAGGAGATTTTGCTGGCAGTAGAAACTGACTCCTCGAAATTATTGCAAGAGAGCCCCAATGCTGCCAATCAATCAGCACCTAGGATGAGAAGGATAACAATCGAAGACACAGCATCATCAAGGGTGGTTTGGGAGTCCTCCAAGGGCCTGTAGACAGATTGTCTTATAATTTAACACCCAATTATGGTCAAATTGATCTAACCAATTTGATTTACATGCATTTATATGATTTACATCTTGAGAAAGTATCACATGTAAGATCTATGATCCTCCAATAACTGAAAGACTTAGGAAACACAAACAAAATATAAATATAAAATCCCAAGATCATACATATTCTAAAATATCAAGACATGGAAACCTTGCCTCCCACCATGGATATCACTTCTATACTTGTGTTATCATGACAAATCCTCGATCCCAGGCACCGGATTTCTTTACTATCCATCCCAAAGAATATGGGCAAACCCTAATCATGCAGTTAAGCTATCCCAAGTAAAGCATGCTCTAAAAAATCCCTTTACAACAAAATCTTTGTCCATATAAAATCCACGACATTCCCTACAATATCTCTTTATCCTCAAAACCCATGATGCTTTTTCACACCAACCACCTAAGGTTAATTTCACCTTTTATCTTGTCTGAGGCAACGTAAACTTGTCTTCTTCCAAGCATACGATCATTGCCAACATCGCCAACACCTTCAAAATCTTCAGGATCCATATCTTAACCTCAAGCCATCAATTCTACCTTATCCATCATATTTAATCATCAAATTTAAACATCCCTTCTTAGTAACGTACTAACCTTAGAATCTTAACCCAAGACCAATCAAATTTAACTAAACTGACTACTTGGACCTTAATTAGGTATTATCATATTCAACACCAGCTCGGCATTGATTACATTCAAATCGTTAAGGTGCCTTTAACCAATTTCTTCTCCTCATCCTCGCGGTCGACCAACGCCCCAAGGAAGGCCCTTGTCAAGAAGTCATACTATTTACTATTACCATAAACATCACAAGATTATTAACCACAAATAATCAGATTAGAGGGAGGGATTAGAATCAATGCATTTCAGAATTAAACTTAGGGAATAGCACCTAAAGATCCTCTCTAATCCGAACTACCCTTACCCATTTAAAGTCTATAAGACTCGTATCACCCAAATTTTTAAGTACCCGATCACTGCTAAATCGATCGTAAATCGACATGTTAAATTTTACTATACCAAAAATCGACTCCAAGTTGCACTAACCTCAAGTCATTAATTTCACTTTATCCATCATACTTGCTAGGTTAACCCAAACGCACCTTTTTAATGATTTACTAACCTGAAAACCTCAACTCAGAATAGATACAACCGGAACTTTAAACCAAGGTCAATTAGCCTAGCCGAAAATGAATGCCAATCAGCTTAAACACCAAGTCCCAACTTAGTTATAGCTTAAGGGATACAAACTAAGATATCTTGAGCTTTCCAATCTAACTTAATCATCCAACACCTTAATCTACTTATTTGATCAATCTTAATTGGCCCTAAACTTCTGCATATGACTCAAATCAAACCTAAGATATCTCTTTTCTCTAATACCAACTATGATGGAATGAGTCATTTTTCTCTAATAATCTCTGTCAACAAATAGATAAACTAATGCCCATAATAAAATAATAAAAATTTATGTAAAAAAATTGACAGAGTTTTCTCTAAAAACGGGCCAAAGCTATACAAATAACCTATATAAACAACTCTGCAATACATATAAATCACCATATCTCAAAAATTTAATCCACAACACCACTACCATTCATCCATAGGATCAACATATTCCATATCATCTATGACTCCAGTACAGTACTCCTTACTACCATGTTGGGTCTAAAAGAGATGTCATCTAAGATCAAAACAAAATTTATAATCCAAAAAAAATAATGCAGAAGCAACTATAATCATATATTAACATGCGGAAGCCTAACAATATATCCAGTATAATACAAATATATATACTACATCATCTTATACAATGTTCATTCAAAGACTAGCTATATACATTTAAATTTTCTCAAGTGACCAAAATCTTCAAGGGTCTTCAAGCCCAACAGGCTTCCTTACTTCTAGGTGATCCTATCTTTAGTCCTTATCATGTTTTAACTTATCTGGGAGGAGAAAACACAAAAGCAATAAGGATGAGCTGAAACCCAGCAAGGTACTATAAAACATGTGAATGTAAAATCTTTCGTACATAACATGAATGCAGTAAAACAAAAAGTCATGTGAATTGCTAAATAACAGAAACACATACGAAACTATGTGAAAAGTATAAATTGATATAAATACGTATCGAAAATTATAAATCAGTTTCAGACTTTAGTTGTTCTTTGAAATTTAACTTTACTATCCGAAGGATCCAAACTAGTAGACCCCACTAGCCGAGTGGGTAAATAATTAAGGATAGACTGTATTTTGCACACAATCAGAGGCCAGAAATAATCCCTTCCAACAGGATCAGTTACAGTAATACTTCCTAAAGGCAAGTTAGACTCAAAACGTATCCTCCTCATGTTAACACCTCGAGGAAGAGCGGACCACATATCACTCCATGGATGGAGTTGTTCTCGATTATCACCGTAACGTTCTAAGGCATGTTGGAGAACCTTATCTAGCTGTATGACAGTCCTAGATCCAATTTTCTTATCGATTTAACAAAACTGAAATTATTCTTATCTTTATCTCTTAACTCTTAACTTATTATGCCTTGAGGGCCAAACAAACTCATACAGATAAACCTTTAGAGAGCTTTAGAACTTTTTCAGTAATTTAACAGTACAGTTTTATATAAATTTTCAAATAAAAATCATCTCATAAACATTAGCATTTTACAAAATCACATTTACAACTCAAGATTCAAGAAACTTAAACACAAAATCCCTAATTTTCATTCTAGGCCTTCATGCAAAGTTTTTAGACATAATTTGAACACTAAACGCATGCTTAATCATGAAATCGAAGCCATAATCATGATACATATCGGTAAATATGAAATCTATCCGTAAAATTTAGAGAAATATGTAATATTCACATCAAACCCTAGAGGAAAGGGGTTTTAGAGTATAAATACCAAAATGGAGATATTAAAAAGTAGTAAAAATGGAAAACAACATCTGAGATATACTTGCCTTAGCTTGATCTATCGTTTTCTTTATTCTGATTGGACCGAAATTGGCTAAAATCTCCTTCTGTTTTCCTTTCTCCTCCTTCGTCCTTCTCTTCTCTTTATGATCATGCCCTCACTCTTCTCTCTCCCCTTCCCCTTTTATAAACAAAAAATAAATCATATTGGTGGCTAAAAATCGGGCGCACGCTTGAGCGCCTAGCGAGCGTGCTTCGAGCACACCCACACTAGAATCGTAGCCCCCCTTTGCGCTTGAGCGAGCGGTGTGCGTAGGCCTTTCTGGAGCAATTTGTTTTTGGCGCTTGCTACTGGGCTTGAGCCAACAGTGAGCCCATCTCTGCTGCTTACTGCACTAAGGCCAATTTTTCACTTTTCTTAATTTTACTTATCCTAAAGTTAGTTATATCAATTTAATTATTAGAATTTACTGTGTCTTAGATACCCGTCCCTTGCATGAACTCTCCCCACATTCAACTGAAGCAAAGGACTGCATGGGAAAGTAACTTCTTTCCAAAATCCTTAGGCCTCAAACAAAGCGGCTCTAACAATTTCTTTTTCATTTACATATGATATGCATTTTCAAACTAATGCCACTAATGACCCAAGTAATAACTGAACGGAAGCAGGGGAAAGCAAAAGCAGTAGGACTAGAAGGCGCCTCTTTCTTTGCTTTTATATACTGTAAATCCCCTTTTATTTAAAATGCCAGAGAATAAGAAGAGTAGCTGTACTCTACTCTTAGAGCCGACTATGACTTCTTCGTCTTCGTCTTCCGTCTTGTTTTTATCTAAGAAGGGTTTTAGCAAAGTAATACATTCTCGAAGGGCCGTATATTCTTCTTGCTGATCAACGATCATTACAATATCAGGTAATCCTGTCATATATTGAATCCCGCCCAGATATGTTTGCAAACGAGAGAATTTTCTTTTCAACATAGCTGCATCTCTTTTTGGAAGACGTTTGAGTCTCCCTCTTTTTTGTTCCATTCTAAAGTCCCTTAACTTTTGAAGTCTCCTTTCTCGATGGGAATCATAGCCCTCTCGTAGCCAAGTCAATGTACTTGCCTTTCTTGCTTGAATCAACTTTCTAAACCTCTTCCTGCTCATTGACTATTCTATTGGAATAACTTTATTTCAAATGGGACAGGTGATGATATACTCCCTTCTATCTTAGACACGAAAATGTACCGAATAGAGATAAGGAAAGCAGTCTACTCATACTCATGCCCAGGTACAGCAGAATAAAAGGCCTAACTCTACTCTCAAAGTATTGAAGTTCCCCAAGGATTCGGTCTCATAAGAGAGTAGTATGTCGGAACTCTTTATCGTAAGGTGCGGAGCGATGAGAGATCGGAATTTTTCCTTAATCTCAAAAACGATAGACACAACAGATCCTTCATCGCGCATAGGTGAAACTATGCTCTTAAACACTGACCGATCAATTCGTTTAGCTAAACGAATGATTTTAGCCAGAGAAAAGAACGAAAAATATGTGCGACAAATAAGATCCGCCCTCTCATCCCTTTTATTTTATATAGTAGATGTCTATGGAAAGAAGGAATGATACGAGGGAACCCGGATCGCGTTAAGGATATAGAAACAGGAAGTAATGAATAAGCTTCCTTGACACCGCCGTATGCTTTCTATGAAAAACGCGGTCACGAAGGCCGAATGTGCGTGATCCGGTCCGGCTGGCTCGCATTCCGAAGGGGTAGGAAGCTACGGACAGGTAAGCAAGATCAAAAGAAGACGGGCAAGCGAAGAAAAGCCCTTTCTATGTTTATGTTTAAAGCGTGCTAACTGATGAAAAACGTAAGGGCAGATGAATATATAACTAACTGAAAGAAAGTATAACGAAGGAGTATATGGTAAACTCCCAAAAAATCTTTTTGTATTAAGGCACCAACTCACCCCTGCTCATTATTATTTAAGTCTACAAGGGAGATGCCTGTGTCTCCAACCTATTTTCAAAATATCAAGTAGATGAATATTCCTTAGACTTCGTATATGGTGAATATGGTAACGAATAGATTATCTAAAAGGCATAGCTTACGAATATATTCATTAAGCCAAATTCCTTTTTTAATGAATATTCACTCAATCAAACTCCAGTTGGCCAAATAGTCTAAATGTGCTTGAAGAGAGTTCACCCTTCTCCTCGGGAGTTTTCGCGGTTCCACAATCTCTGGCACGCCCGGTGGGACCAGTCTCTCCTCCCATCTTTAAGACCTCAGTCTTCATAAAATTTGGTGGCGAGCACTAAGTCCGTGATTGTTTTCTACAGCTACGATCATGTCGACTGCCAGCATTGCCGCTTTCCGACCTGTCACCCCGAAGTCTCTGGGGGTTTCATCACGAGTCACTTTCGGACCGCTTATCCAGAAGCCCTAATGTTGGTTGGCAAAGCCCCTGCCACTCCCATCACTTTCGGTAGTCTGCCGGCTAACCTGTGTTAACTTGAATAATATTAGCATTTTGTGGAACGATATTTATTGGTTATTCAACACTAATTTGAACTTAAGGAGTGTTGTAAACAACAATCAACCTATCATATGAAATGAAAGATTGAGAATCTGAATGATCATTAACAGAAATTATGTTTCTGGATCACTTACTTCCACTCATTAAGTCGTTATCAAGAAATTTTATATTTCTTGATTTTATAATCCTAGTGCTATGATATGGATAGTAAAATCTATATCCTTTGGACCATTCAGTATGTTCAATGAAATGCCCACTTATGATCTTTGGATCTAGCTTCTTCTTATATGGATTATAAACTAACTTACCAAAAAAAAAAGTGGATTACAAACTCGTACTTCAGATGGGTATCCCCAAATACATATATGTCGCAAACTCGAGTTTCAACCTTTCCATAACTGAAAAGAAGTTTTTGGAATAACTTTCATTGGAACATAGTTTAATATATACACTATCATTTTAAGAGTTTCAGTCCATAAGAATTTTAGAAGATTGGAGCTGCTAAGTATACTCCGCACCATATCCAATAGTATTCGTTTTCTTCTTTCTGGTACATCATTTTGGCTCGGAGAATCAGGCATAGTATATTGGGCAACTATCCCCATCTTCTTGAAGAAACTTTATAAATGGATAAGGCATTTGTCCATCTTCAGTATTTTATTATAATATTTCCCACATCTATCTGATCTCACGATTTTAATTTATTTTTTATATTATTTCTCTACTTCAACCTTAAATATTT
>JAODPA010124237.1:0-17665 GCA_025585075.1 Nepenthes mirabilis
TAAAATCAAAAATAAAAAAAAAGAAGTTCAAAAAAATATACATACATATATTTTTATGTCATAGGAAGTAAGGATGACAGAATAAGGTAGTATTAATACTGATCTTCCGATGATACATGAACATGAATTTCGGGCACTTCGTGACTATTTACATCCAGTAAGATACAGTATTTCATCTTATATTATGTTACCTTTACATCAACAGATTTTTCACTTCAAACCTGGGATGATCGATTGTTACCTCAATTTCATGGAATGAATTCTAAAAGTTTCTATCAACATATAAAGGATTTTGAAGAGGTTTGTGGCACATTTGTAGATAATATTTGTTCTGAGAATACAATTCATTTAAAATTATTTCCATTTTCTCTTAAAGATAAAGCTAAAATAAGATCAAATTCTCTTAAACCAAGAACAATTTTCATATGATTAAAAATGCAAAAAGGATTTTTTTAAAAATACTTTTCCACGCATTGGATTCAAACTTTATAAAGACAAATTATAAGTTTTTTCTCAGAAGCCCAATGAAATATTTTCTCAATGCTGGCAGAGATACAAAGATCTACTCAATGCTTGCCCACATCATGGATTCAAGGTATGGTTTATTATTAATTTTTTTTATGAATTTTTCACTCCTCAAATGCGTCAATTTGTAGAAATGATGTGCAACGGAGAATTCTTTAACAATGATCCCAATGAAGCCTATAAATATTTTGAGAGTGTAGCTAAAAATGTTAAGACTTGATATTCAATTTGCCCACCCAATTGTGAACCAAAGTCTTTTAATGAATCTAATGGTAAATTTTATTTAAAAAACTCAGATAACATCAATATAAGACTTGCCACTATCATAAAAAAATTGGAAGCATCAGAAACAAAGAAAGTTCATGTCATATCTAATGAAAGATCTACAATTTATTGTATTTGTAATAGTTTGTCACACAAGTCTAAGGATTGTCCTACCTTACCTGTTCTTAAAAAAATCCTATAAGAACCGGTAAATATAATATCAAATTTTAAAAAAATCATTTCAGGATCCTACTCAATGAGGCAATCCATTTTCAGAAACCTATAACCTAGGGTGGAGGAATCATCCAAATTTTAGATGAAAAAATGCGGGACCTTCCACCCCTCCACAATTTCAAGGTCTATTACTTCTACCACCACAACGCACTTGTCAACCCCCACATAAGAGAACACTTTAGGACACACTATAACAATTCATGCAACAACAAAGCAGAATGAATGCAAAATAAGTGAATATCAATACTCAACATGCTAGAGTATTAGATGACATTCGGAACAATATTACTCAATTAACGCAAGTTTTGAGTATTCATGAAAATGACAAATTTCTCACACAACCCAGACCTAACTCCCAAACCCAACTTCAAATGGGAAAGGCTTCAAATGGCAAGTCGAATAATGAACAGATCTAAGCCATTGCCATACTTAAGAGTAGCCCTAAATTTGAAAAAAATATAGTTCATGAAACTCCTAGGAATGATGAAGAAGTTGAACGTGAAAAGATATTATTGGATAAAAATAATGTGGTGGAACCTAGGGGCGAATCTTTGGAACATAAGGAGAAAGAAAAAGAAAACATTCTGAATGCACTATTTTCTCATCGGCTTAAAAAATCCAAAAATAAAATGTTAAACTCTGAAATTTATAGCTTTTTAAGCAAGTCAAGATTAATATTCTCATTCTTGATACTATTAAACAGTTCCTTTATATGCTAAATTTTTAAAGGAGTTGTACACAGTGAAGAGAAGATTAAATATCAAGGAAGAGCCTTTTTGACAGAACAAGTAAGTTTTATCCTATAATTTAAAACACCACCCAAGTATAAAGACCTAGTAAGTCCCAAGATTTCATATATTATTGGTAATCATCAAGTTCAACAAGCATTGCTTGACTTAGGGGCTAATATTAATTTCTTACCATATATAGTCTATTAACAATTAGATTTGGGGGGACTCAGACCCATTAGAATTACACTTCAATTGGCTGATAGATCTGTTAAAATCTCTATGGGGGTGGTGGAAGATGTCTTAGTCCAAGTAGACCAATTCTACTTTTCAGTGGACTTTATAGTATTAGAAACTTAACTTATTGTCAGCCCTAATGCTCATATACCAATCATGCTTAGAAGATCGTTTCTTGTAACTTCTAGCGTATTAATTAATTATAAAAATGGTCTCATAAAATTATCTTTTAGAAATATGACTGTTGAAATAAACATTTTAAAAGTGAAGCAGCCAATTGAGCACGACGACATAAGAAATATTGATTTTATTAATACTCTGATTGAAGGACATATTGATGAAAATCCATTGAAAATGTCCCTTTGTCATGAATTAACGAGAATAATTGATTTTTAAGATGAAAAAGAATGTGATGAAACAACTCCACATAGGATGGAACCAATATTGATAGCAGGCCACTGGCCACCATTTTTTGAGCCAATAGAGCCTTGAATTCCAAGTTTGAGCCGGTATCACTAAAGGCACCAAAACCTAAGTGGAAGTCTTTATCAAAATTTTTAAAATATGCATTCTTAGGTACAGATGAAACACATCCGATTGTGATTTTATCTACCCTTACTACAGATCATGATAGTCAATTGTTAAAGATGCTTATTAGACATAAGCATTCTATTGGCTAGTCTATAGCTGATCTTCGAGGTATTGGTCCCCAAATTTGCACACATTGAATTTATCTTGAAGAAAACGTTAAACTAGTGAGGCAAATATAATGAATATTGAATCCCAATATGAAGGAGATAGTGAAAGGAGAAGTGTTAAAATTACTTGATGCTAGAATCATTTATCTTATCTTCGATTCAAAATGGGTTAGTCCAACACAAGTCATCCCTAAAAGGTATGAAGTTATTGTCATAAAAAATAAAAAAAATAAATTTGTGCCAACTAGAATTCATATTGGATGGCGTATGTGTATTGATTATCGAAAATAAAATGTAGTAATTAGAAAGGACCATTTTTAACTCTCATTCGTTGATCAAGTTGTAGAAAGAGTGGTAGGAAAGGCTTTTTATTGCTTTCTCGATAGATATTCAGGATATAATCAGATAAAGATAGCCCTTGATGATCAAGAGAAGACCACATTCACTTGTCCCTTTGGTACATTTACATATAAATGAATGCCATTTGGACTATGTAATGCTCCGACCATATTTCAAAGATATATGATAAGCAAATTTAGTGACATAGTTGAACAGTTTCTCAAGATTTTTATAGATGACTTCTCAATTTATGAAGATACCTTTGAGATGTGCCTAAAGCACCTAGAAAAAATTTTGGAGTGATGTGAAGAAAATAATCTTGTTAGAACTGAAAAAAATGTCAATTCATTGTCACTTAGGGTATAGTGTTGGGACATGTTATCTCTTCTAAAGGAATTGAAGTCAATAGAGTTAGAATTGAATTAATAAAAAATCTCCCAGTTCCAAAAATAGTTAGAGACATATATTTATTTTTAGGACATGCAGGATTTTACAAGCATTTTATTCAATCTTTTAGCACAAGTGTTTGACCCCTTTGTTATTAGGATGTTTCTTTTGAGTGGACGCTTGAGTGTTAAAATACTTTTGATAAGCTTAAAGAATCCTTAACCATTGTGCCCATTATGCAAGCGCCTGATTGGTTACTATCTTTTGAACTCATGTGCAACGCTAGTAATTATGCGATAGGGGCCGTGCTAGGCCAATGACAAGATAGGAGACCCCATGTCTTATACTATGCAAGCAAGACCCTCACCAATACACAAATCAATTATACCACTACTAAAAATGAGCTTCTTGCTGTAGTTTTTGAACTTGACAAGTTTAGATCATATTTAATAGGCTCACTTTTTATAACCTATACTGATCATACAGCTTTAAAATACTTGTTAATAAAAAAAAAAAAAGATAGAAAACCTTAACTAATCAGATGGATCATTCTTCTCTAAGAATTTCATTTAAAAATTTGGGATAAGAATGGAGCAGAAAAATATTATAACTGGTTATTTATCTAGACTTACTCCTAACAACTAATTGAAAGACGATCGCCCCATAAATGAGTATTTTCCTGATGAACACGTACTCATTCTGAATTCTTCTGAGCCAAGTCAGTCACCCTAGTATGCAGATATTATAAATTATTTGACAATAGATAAAATTTTAGATAATTGGCACCAGGCAGATAGGCAAATTTTTTTTCAAAATATGAGAACGTACTTCTGGGACAAGCCATACTTATTTAAGTATTGTTCAGATTAAATTATTCGTTGTTGTATTCCAGATAATAAAATTCATAATATCATTGCCTACTGTCACTTCTCGGAATGTGGTGGTCACTTTTCTTTAAGAAAAACTACTGCAAAGATTTCACAATGTGGATTTTACTGGTCCACCATGTTTCGAGATGTTTACATATATTGCACTACCTGTGATCGATGTCAGAGATTAGGAAGTCTTACAAGAAAAAAAATGATCGGAATGTGGTGGTCACTTTTCTTTAAGAAAAACTACTGCAAAGATTTCACAATGTGGATTTTACTGGTCTACCATGTTTCGAGATGTTTACATATATTGCACTACCTGTGATCGATGTCAGAGATTAGGAAGTCTTACAAGAAAAAAAATGATGCCACTATTCTCTACTCTTATCTTAAAATTTTTTTATTATTGGAGAATTGATTTTATAGGACCTTTTCCTAATTATTTTGAAAACAAATATATTTTATTAGCAGTAAACTATGTGTCCAAATGGATTGAGGCCATTGCTATCCGTAACAATGATCATCGAACAATAATAAAATTTCTTGAAGAGAATATTTTATCTTGGTTTGGTATGCCACGTGTGATTATTAGTGATGGGGTAAATATTTTTGTAACAAATTGTTCACAATTTCAACAAACAAATATGGCATTGTACATAAAATAGCCACCCGTTAGCTTTTTCAAACCAGTAGAAAAGTAGAATTGGCCAATAGAGAGATAAAATAAATTTTAGAAAAGACTGTTAATCCTAACAGAAGCTATTGGTCTTTAAAGCTTATTAATATATTATGAGCTTATCGCATAATTTATAAGATAATTTTGAAAATGTCGCCCTACAAGCAAGTCCACGAAATACCATCCCATCTCCCGGTTAAAAGGGAACATAAAGCCTATTTGACTATCAAACAATTTAATGAAAATATTGATGATGTCGAGATTCAGAGGAAATTGCAATTGTGTGAACTTGATGAGCTCATAAACAATGCTTTTGAAAATACTAAAATTGTTAAATCTAAAATAAAAAATTTACATGACGAACATATAACTCGAAAGGTATTTTATCTTAGACAGAAAATTATATTGTACAACTCACACTTGCATTTGTTGCTAGGGAAACTAAAGTCACGATGGATAGGACCTTATACTATAATTTTTATTTCAAAATACAGAGCTATTGAAATTAAAAATTTTGAGAATGGTAACCGTTTTAAAGTCAATAGGCACCGTTTGAAACCTTTCTTCGAATCCTTCAACTATAATAGGGAATTTGTGACGAAACAGATATTTTTTTTCTTCAAATGATTCCGTCAGTCCGGACAGAAATAAACAGCCTGTACCGTAACTCAGAACATGCATACAACAATCATAATACGCAAACACAGGATCACAGATGTCATCTAGGACTCATATAAGATATCTATAAAAATATACAATGGAAGCCGATCTAAAAATCTGTCGAAGTATTCATATTCATACCCAAAAACTCATTCATGCATACATAGGTGTAATGGTTCAATTACAATTTGGTATATATATTCTATCAAAATTGCTTCCTCCGTGATAACTCCAAAAGTGTTTTAATTCTTCAGGAATCCTTTAGGTTGAACTCTAATCTTTCTCGTCAGGCACAACTCTACAGTCTTCTCTGGAAGAAAAAAATAGTAAAACAGTAAGTCGAGACCCAATAAAGTACATGCAGATATATAGTAAAATATATATGCAGAACAGAACTCAATAAAACAGATACCGTTGAATATGAAGAAATAAATGTTATAAGAAAGTAGAATCACGATACAGACATAAAATAAAAACGATCAAACTTTGGAAATCAGAAATCATTGTACTCATATTTCAGAAAGTAGAAGTCGGTCTTACCTCCATATTTTACAGAAATCTCATTTTTATCAATAAAAGACCCTACTAGTAGACCCTACTAGTGGAGGGGGCGAATAATCGAGGATAGACTGTGTACATCTTCCCACAATCAATGGCAATAGACAAAATAGAACAGATGATCCCACCTCACAAGATCCTTCCCTAATCCAAGGGGGCGCCGGCCAGAACAGAACAAAAGCTACCCACCTATTATAACGCCTTGAGGAGGGGCGGATCATATATAACTCCATGAATAGAGTTATCCTCGATTACCACCATAATGTTCTAAAGCATGTCCGAGAACCTAATCTGACTGCATATCAGTTTTGGGTCCACAATAACAGAAATAAAAATATTTTCTTCTTATCGTTTACTGAAGTCATTTTCAGTATCAGTCAGAAATATCACTATTAATCCTTCAGAGATTGTGTACAGATATATTAAGGCCGGTTCAAAAAGTATATACTTCCGGCCGGTTCCAAATTATAGAACTCATACGCCACATTACAAAGCCGGTTTCCATATTATATTACAAATGCCGGTTTCAAATCAAGGCCGGTTTCAAAATCAGAGCTGGTTTTCAAAACATATCTATCATTTTTATAAGTCAAAGCCGGTTTCAAAATATATCCGTCATTTTACAAATCAAGGTCGGTTTCCTATTTTAACATGCAAAGGTCGGTTCCGATTTCAACATGCAAGCTTGTTCCGATTTCAAACATGTAAGGGCTGGTTTCCGATTTCAACATGCAAGCCGGTTCCGATTTCAAACATGCAAACGCCGGTTTCCGATTTCAACGTGCAAGACCGAGTTCAATTACATGCAAGACCTAGTTCAATTACATGCAAGGCTAGTTTCATGCTTCACTTAAAAACCGAGTTTAATTTACATGCAAAAACCGAGCTTAATTACATTGAAGGCCGGTTTCATGCTTCAAGGTGGCCAGTTTGGATTTCCTATTCAAAGGTGGCCGGTTTCATTTTTATACAAGGGAAGGTCGGTCTTCTTTTGTGCTTAAGGGAAGGCTGAACTTCTTTTATGGTTATGGGAAGGCCGAACTTCTTTTATGCTTAAGGGAAGGCCGAACTCGATTATGCATCAAGGGAAGGCCGAACTTCTTTTAGGCATAAGGTGGAGGCCGAACTTCTTTTAGGCTTAAGGTGGAGGCCGAACTTGGTTATGCATCAAGGGAAGGCCGAACTTGATTATGCATCAAGGGAAGGCCAAACTTCTTTTAGGCATAAGGCGGATGCCGAACTTCTTTTAGGCTTAAGGTGGAGGCCGAACTTCTTTTAGGCATAAGGTAGAGGCCGAACTTGATTATGCATCAAGGGAAGGCCGAACTTGATTATGCATCAAGGGAAGGCCGAACTTCTTTTAGGCATAAGGCGGAGGCTGAACTTCTTTTAGGCTTAAGGTGGAGGCCGAACTTGATTATGCATCAAGGGAAGGCCGAACTTCTTTTAGGTATAGGGTGGAGGCCGAACTTCTTTTAGGCGTAAGGTGGAGGCCGAACTTGATTATGCATCAAGGAAAGGCCGAACTTCTTTTATGCTTAAGGTGGAGGTTGGTTTCAATTTTATCATGCCAAAAAGCCAAGTTCCCATTATGCATGCCGGTTTCACATCATGCAGGTTTCAATACTTGCAATGCCGGTTTCATATTTTTTAGTTCGGATTTCATACACTTTCAGTTTGAGCAGGGAACAGAAGGTGGAAAACAAAGAACATGAAATTAACATCGAAATCAGTCACGCGAATATGCATATTAGAAATACAGCATATTATTCGGCAAATTCTCAAGTTAAACTGGAAGGGTAATGCTTGCATTTTCATGAACCATGAACTTTCTAAAACTGGGTACAAAACAGAAAGAGTATCGCCCAAAGAGTATCGCCCAAAGAGTACACTTGCAATATTCTTAAAATATGAACTTTAAAATGGGGTACACTTGTAATATTCTTAAAAACAGAAAGAGTAACGTTTGAAGTACACTTGCCTGACAGCCGTTTGTCCACCCTTACCGACTGAAAGCTTTCTCTTCTCTACTCCTTACTGTTCTTCTCGTTGGTTGCTCATGCTAGCTTCCTTGGTTGAAACTGAGTATTTATAGAGGAGGGGTTAGGTGGAGTAAGTGGGGTAAGTCACTTGCTTCATTACCTCTTTTCAAATGGGAGGCGGGAGTAAGTGGGGTAGGCAACTTACTCTGGTACTTCTTCTCGGAGATTTGGTGGGAGTAAGTAGGGTAAGTCACCTACTTGGTACTTCTTCTCAGACGGTCAACGGGGTAGGCCGAACTTCTTTTAGGCATAAGGCGGAGGCCAAACTTCTTTTAGGCTTAAGGTGGAGGCTGAACTTTATTATGCATCAAGGGAAGGCAGAACTCGATTATGCATCAAGGGAAGGCCGAACTTCCTTTAGGCATAAGGCGGAGGCCGAACTTCTTTTAGGCTTAAGGTAGAGGCCGAACTTCTTTTAGGCTTAAGGTAGAGGCCGAACTTCTTTTAGGCATAAGGTGGAGGCTGAACTTGATTATGCGTCAAGGGAAGGTCGTACTTGATTATGCATCAAGGGAAAGCCGAACTTCTTTTAGGCTTAAGGTGGAGGCCGAACTTCTTTTAGGCATAAGGTGGAGGCCGAACTAGATCATGCATCGAGGGAAGGCCGAACTTCTTTTAGGCATAAGGCGAAGGCCAAACTTCTTTTAGGCATAAGGTGGAGGCCGAACTTGATTATACATCAAGGGAAGGCCGAACTTCTTTTATTCTTAATGTGGAGGCTGGTTTCAATTTTATCATGCCAAAAAGCCGAGTTCACATTATGCATGCTGGTTTCATATCATGCAGGTTTGAATACTTGCAATGCCGGTTTCATTTTTTTTAGTCCGGATTTCATACACTTTCAGTTTGAGCAGGGAACAGAAGGTGGAAAACAGAGACATGAAATTAACCTCGAAATCAGTCATGCAAATATGCATATTAGAAATGCAGTATATTATTCGGAAAATTCTCAAGTTAAACTGGAAGGGTAATGCTTGCATTTTCATGAACCATAAACTTTCTAAAACTGGGTACAAAATAGAAAGAGTATCATCCAAAGTAAACTTGTAACATTCTAGAGTTAACAACAGAGTGTACACTTGCAATATTCTTAAAATATGAACTTTAAAACGGGGTACACTTGTAATATTCTTAAAAACAGAAAGAATAACGTCCGAAATACACTTGTCTGACAGTCGTTTGTCCACCCTTACCGACTGAAAGCTTTCTCTCCTCTACTCCTTACTGTTCTTCTCACTGGTTGCTCATGCTAGCTTCCTTGGTCAAAGCTGAGTATTTATAGATGAGGGGTTAGGTGGAGTAAGTGTGGTAAGTCACTTGTTTCGGTACCTCTTTTCAGAGGGTAGGTGGGAGTAAGTGGGGTAGGCTACTTACTCTGGTACTTCTTCTCAGAGATTTGGTGGGAGTAAGTAGGGTGAGTCACCTACTTGGTACTTCTTCTCAGACGGTCAACGGGGTAGTTCACTTGCTCTATTCAGTTGGGATCTAGTTGGGTTCTAACCAATCAGTAAAGTTGGTTCTTGTCTTAATTTATTCCTGAATTCGGTAGTCAATTTTGGCTGGTCAATATTCTCTTCAAAATAAGCCAACCGGTCAACACCTTTAAATCCGGTCAACATCTTCAAAATCCAGTCAACACCTTCAAATCCGATCAACATCTTCAAAATCAAGTCAATACCTTCAAATCTGGTCAACACTTTCAAATCTGGTCAACACCATTAAATCCGGTTAACATCTTCAAAATCCGGTCAACACCTTCAAATCCGGTCAACACTTTCAAATCTGGTCAGCACCATTAAATCCGGTTAACATCTTCAAAATCCGGTCAACACCTTCAAATCTGGTCAACACTTTCAAATTCGGTCAATACATTTAAATCCGGTCAACACTTTCAAATCCGGTCAATACTTTAAATCCGGTCAACATTTTATTTTTTACTTCGGCCTCTTGCACTTCCATGAAGTGGTCCGGCCTTCAAACGGCATAAAGCCATTTTGGCTTCAGGAGACACAAGGCCACTTCGGCCCTTATGCCGAAACACTCCGACTTGTAAACTGTGATAATTACTCCGAATTTTAACCGTACACTTTACTCCCGATTTCATCCTTATCAAAACACTATGGTTTTAAGTTGATATCAAAATACTCTATTTTTAAGTAAAATATTTTATTTCGATTTTAAGCCTTTTTGATTTTTGAACCTCATAATTCTCCTCCACTTAAAGGAATTTCGTCCTCAAAATTAGCAAAGCACCTCAATATTGAGTATTCACTTTGGACATTAACCTCAACCTTATACATGCACAGGTTAATCACTCTTCCGCTGCGCTCTCTGATCAATTAGTTAGCTTTGATTCATTTGATTATATCTTACCCTTACTAGTATTTTGGTTCTTTTACCTAGCTCAACTAAAATCCCAACATGAAACTTAAGGTACAATTAGATTTCATGTCTTTTTCCTTCCAAACATCCAACCTATGAGATAATCTTGATTTAGACCAATTCTAAGATATCCATGCCCTAGAATTATTTCTCACAGGTCCTCAATTTACAATAGAATAAGAAGTTCTAACTATAACAGTCTCTACAGATTCAGCACAATCTCAGACCATAACTTAAGACCTCGAGACCTTAACACTTAATAGCCTCAAAAAATCTCCAAATCCATATACCAAGGAAAACATCTTTCACAAACCCTCAACTCGTAGCAAGATCAGAAACTGTAATTCATATGGTTACCACGGGTTCGATGTGGCTTCTGATTTATTGTTCAATTCGATAGCCCTACACCTAACAGCTTTAAGACCTTGTTGGCACACTAATGAACCAACTAATTTAATCCAAACACCTCATTTGGAATCACTATGGGAAATCGATTACCGATTTCAATCAATGAAAATTAACTCTGATAAGGGATTCCTCTCCTACTTATCTCAAGAGCATCAATTTACAAGCGACACAGGAAAGTTTATCTTCATAATTCTTAAAATTATCAGATCAAAATTATCTTCCAAGTGGTTCTTCATACTTCCAAATGGAGACTTCTAATTTTAACTATTGATCTTAGTATTCTCCTCCGTTGAATATATTGAGATCCACCTGTCCCAACCTCTTTTAATTTCATAAGACCTTAGATTTCTTTCAGGGGATCATTCTTAAGTCCTTAGATATCTCATCATAAAATTTTAATTATAGGTGGAGCAATTCCGCCCTACGGACGTCTCTCCCACTTTGCTTGTGGGTGATTGCCTATTAGTATGGACTAATAATATCCCAATCTTTTCCATAAGCATATCATTTAACTTTATTGACAAGCCCTACTATTAGAAGGTTCTACGGCTTCATCAATAGTGTCTAGTCGATACTCTTTTTTTTAATTCCATACAATTTCTTAGGGACTAATGCCAAATTTAACTTTCTTTAAATTGCTCATTACAACAGATTAGTTTGGTCATACATACGCTCCTCAAACCTTTCATAGCTAGATTCTTGAACGGTCATCTATTGATTTAAACAGGGCAATCATATTTCTAATTAGGCTGAACGCCTATATTTAACCTTGCCTCTTACTCAGAATTTCATAACCTAATTACAGGGTACTGCATCTTTTACCAATGTCCTTGAATATTATTTCAACTTTAGAGGTTCGCATTTCCTCAAGAATCAACCCCAAACCATCAGCTCTACTTATTTGCTATGCCGACCAAATGAATCAAGCATTGTTTCTTCCAGCTGCATACTCATCTATGCTACAGTTTCTAAATCTCACAAAATTCATAAAGCATACATATATCTATACAATCAGGAAATAATTCCAATTTTTTTTTGGCGAATAGGAAACACTTAACAAAATCAAAATTTTGTGATTAAGAAAATACCTTCATCCGCCTTCGGGGTGTCTCTGGCCTTGCACTGTTATCGCAATATTCTAGCCACAACAACCGACTTCTTTTCTTTTGTCCCTTTGGTAATAAGCAATCTTTTATCAGGTGGTCCAACTTTTCACAATTATAGCATGCTCCTATGGCTTTATGACAAGGTTTTTTCATGTGCTTCTTCCTACAATATGCGCGCACGTGGCAATTGAACTAGTCACCGATAAAGCTTCGGTAGTGCTCTTCCCCACATCTACCATTCTTACTTTGTTGGATGATTCAGGTGGTTTTACATTTGATCTCCCACCAGGACTTACCTAACTAGCTGCTCTTTTTGCAAGTAATTTTTGTGTCTCTAACTCCTCGAGTACCAATGCCCTATCTAGGACCTCAGTATAAGCCTAAAACTTCTGGGTCACTAATTGATTCCTAATCTCATCATTTAACCCTTACAAGAACTTCTTGATCGTCCTTGATTGATCTTCACCTATGAAAGGTACATGATGAGACAATTATGAACCTCGCGCTATACTCCGCTACGGTGCAACTCCCTTGCCTAAGTTCCATAAGGGCTCTTTCCCCCCAATCCTAAAGGTTATCGGGAATATACTCTTTCCAAAAAGCCTCCTCAAACGTCTCCCAAGAAATTTTCTCATCCAACCATCCCATTGCTCTTTTCTTCCCAGGCCACCAATCATCGGCCTCTTTTTTCAGTTTATAAGTTGTAAAGGTAACTCTTTCACTATTAGAACATTGGATAACTATAAATATTTTCTTCAATCTCTTAATCCAAATTTCTGCCTCCAGCGAACCTGCTTCGTCTAAAAATTCAAGCACCATCTCTGCCTTAAACCTCTCGTACATAGCTAGAATTGGTTGTGGTGCATGAACCAGGGCCACGCAATGCTGCTCCGTCTTCTCTACAACATGTGTCACTCTTTCTAGCAAGGTCACATGCTCAGCTTCTCAATCACGGGAGGTACTAGCACCACCCTGGCTATCTCTTCTTCCTCTTTCATTATCCATCCTATATTCAAGACAGGCACAACATCAAAATCTTAAAAAGGTCAGTTGAAGGAAAGGAAAGTATCCATTATTTTCATGAAATTTGAACTTAGCCTAGGGACTAATTTCTTAAGTGTTCTAGTCACCTTAGTTATCCTAACCTATTCTAACAGAAAATTAGTACAAAGATTCAAACCTATACTTCCGCTTTTCGATCGATCAAATCCTAAGGTATCTTATCTCTCTGATACCAATTGTGACGGAACGGATATTTTTTTTTCTCAAATAATTTCATCAGTCAGGACAGAAATAAACAGCCTATACCGTAAGTCAGAACAAACATACAACAATCATAATACAAACACATGATCACAGATGCCATCTAGAACTCATATAAGATATTTATAAAAATATGCAGCGAAAGCCGATCTAAAAATCTGCCGAAGCATTCATATTCATACCCAAAAACTCATTCATGCATACATAGGTGTAATGGTCCAATTACAATTTGGTATATATATTCTATCAAAATTGCTTCCTCCGTGATAACTCCAAAAGTTCTTTAATTCTTCAGGAATCCTTTAGATTGAACTCTAGTCTTTCTCGTCAGGCACAACTCTACAGTCTTCTCTGGAGGAAAAAACATAGTAAAATAGTGAGTCAATACCCAACAAGATACATGCAGATATACAGTAAAACATATATGCAAAACAGAACTCAATCAAATAGATACCGTTGAATATAAAGAAATAAAAGTTATAAGAAAGTAGAATCACGATACAGACGTAAAATAGAAATGATCAAACTTTAAAAATTAGAAATCATTGTACTCATATTTCAAAAAGCAGAAGTCGGTCTTCTCTCTATATTTTACAGAAATCTCATCTTTGTCAATAAAGGACCCTACTAGTAGAGGGGGCGAATAATCGAGAATAGACTGTGTACATCTCCCCACAATCAACGGCAATAGACAGAACAAAACAGATGATCCCACCTCACGAGATCCTTCCCCAATCCAAGGGGGCGCCGGCCAGAACAGAATAGAAGCTACTCTCCTATTATAACGCCTTGAGGAGGGGTGGACCACATATAACTCTATGGACAGAATTATCCTCGATTACCACCATAATATTCTACAGCATATCGGAAAACCTAACCTGATTGCATATCAGTCTTGGGTCCACAATAACAGAAACAGAAATATTTTCATCTTATCGTTTACTAAAAGCCATTTTCATTATCAGTCAAAAATATTACTATTAATCCTTCAGAGATTGTGTACAGATATATTTCAGGCCGGTTTCAAATCATAGAACTCATACGCCACATTACAAAGCCGGTTTCAACATTATATTACAAATGCCGGTTTCAAATTTGTGATACAAGGCCGATTTCAAATCAAGGCCGATTTCAAAATCAAAGCTGGTTTTCCAAACATATCTATCATTTTTATAAGTCAAAGCCGGTTTCAAAATATATCCGTCATTTTACAAGTCAAGGCCAGTTTCCTATTTCAACATGCAAAGGTCAATTCCGATTTCAACATGCAAGCTTGTTCCGATTTCAAACATGTAAGGGTTGGTTTCTGATTTCAACATGCAAGCCGGTTCTGATTTCAAACATGCAAAGGCCAGTTTCAGATTTCAACGTGCAAGACTGAGTTCAATTGCATGCAAGACCTAGTTCAATTACATGCAAGGCCGGTGTCACGTTTCACTTAAAAACCGAGTTTAATTTACATGCAAAAACCGAGCTTAATTACATTGAAGGCCGGTTTCATGCTTCAAGGTGGCCGGTTTGGATTTCCTATTCAAAGGTGGACGGTTTCATTTTCATACAAGGGAAGGCCGGTCTTCTTTTGTGCTTAAGGGAAGGCCGAACTTCTTTTATGGTTATGGGAAGGCCAAACTTCTTTTATGCTTAAGGGAAGGCCGAACTCGATCATGCATCAAGGGAAGGCTAAACTTCTTTTAGGCATAAGGCGGAGGCCGAACTTCTTTTAGGCTTAAAGTGGAGGCCGAACTTGATTATGCATCAAGGGAAGGCCGAACTTCTTTTATGCTTAATGTGGAGGTTGGTTTCAATTTTATCATGCCAAAAAGCCGAGTTCACATTATGCATGCCGGTTTCATATCATGCAGGTTTGAATACTTGCAATGCCGGTTTCATTTTTTTTAGTTCGGATTTCATACACTTTCAGTTTGAGCAGGAAATAGAAGGTGGAAAACAGAGACATGAAATTAACCTCAAAATCAGTCATGCAAATATGCATATTAGAAATACAGTATATTATTCGGCAAATTCTCAAATTAAACTGGAAGGGTAATGCTTGCATTTTCATGAACCATAAACTTTCTAAAACTAGGTACAAAACAGAAAGAGTATCGTCGAAAGTAAACTTGCAATATTCTAGAGTTAACAACAGAGTGTACACTTGCAATATTTTTAAAGCATGAACTTTAAAACGGGGTACACTTACAATATTCTTAAAAACAGAAAGAATAACGTCCGAAATATACTTGCCTGACAGTCGTTTGTCCACCCTTACCGACTGAAAGCTTTCTCTCCTCTACTCCTTGCTGTTCTTCTCGCTGGTTGCTTATGCTAGCTTCCTTGGTTGAAACTGAGTATTTATAAAAGAAGGGTTAGGTGGAGTAAGTGGGGTAAGTCACTTGCTTCGGTACCTCTTTTCGGAGGGTAGATGGGAGTAAGTAGGGTAGGCTACTTACTCTGGTACTTCTTCTCAGAGATTTGGTGGGAGTAAGTAGGGTGAGTCACCTACTTGGTACTTCTTTTCAAACGATCAATGGGGTAGTTCACTTACTCTATTCAGTTGGGATCTAATTGGGTTCTAACCAATCGGCAAAGTTTGTTCTTGTTTTAATTTATTCCTGAATTCGGTAGTCAATTTCGGCTGGTCAATATTCTCTTCAAAATCGGCCAACCGATCAATACCTTCAAATTCTGTCAACATCTTCAAAATCTGGTCAACACCTCAAATCCGGTCAACATCGTCAAAATCCTATCAACACCTTCAAATTCGGTTAATGCTTTCAAATCTGGTCAATACCTTTAAATTCGGTCAATATCTTCAAAATCCGATCAACACTTTCAAATCCGGTCAACACTTTTAAATCCGGTCAACGCCTTTAAATCCGGGCAACACTTTCAAATCCGGTCAACACTTTAAATCTGGTCAATATTTTATTTTTCACTCCGACCCTTATGCCAAAACACTCCGACTTGTAAACTGTGATAATTACTCCGAATTTTATCCGTACACTTTACTCCCGATTTCATCCTTATCAAAACATTCCAGTTTTAAGTTGAGATCAAAATACTTTAGTTTTGAGTAGAATATTTTATTTCAATTTTAAACTTTTTTTATTTCTGAACCTCATGGAATTCATCAATTTGGAAGATCCTCTATCTTTAGAATAAGAAAAATGGAAGTTTATTATTTTTCTTTCCATATAATTTTTATTACTTAATGATCATTTTAGAAGGAAGGCATATCAAATTGATGAAGTTTGGTTGATATTTACTGGACACTCTAAGTTGATCAATTGGTCAGTGTTAAGAGAAAATACAACTTGTATATTCCAACTTATTATACTGCCTTTTGCATTCAACTATCGATTTGATGGTACTTGAAGTGTACAGATGTATTCATTTCTTCTCAACATTTTTCTTTTTTTAATGACAGAAAAAACTATTTAACAAAAACTTTAAAATTGAGAAAAAAAAAGGTTAAAAAAATTTGGATTAACAAAAATATATATACATCATAGGTAATCTCATAAACTGTGACTTGAATACTAATTTTGTGATTAATAGGATTTGAACATTGACCTTTTACATTTTATGATTAAGTCGTCTGATGATATCATTTTGAGAGCACCTGTCACATAATGTACGTAAATTTCATCATTATTTATTTTATTTGAATATCATGTATCATCTAAATATAGTGGAGATTTAATACCCGTGTGAGTCTTTGAACCATTCCTCAATTGAGAGGATATTGATACTTAATTCTGTAATGTTTACCCTTTTAACAAAAATCTTTTCACAATTCCATCATACTTGTTCTGGATTGATTATTCTTGATAAATAAAATTTACTAAATTTATGCAAATGAGTTATTATTTTTTACCATGATGATGACTTTAATGGCATACTTTTGACTTTTTTGAGTGTAAGCCTATTTTGCTCTTTATTCAATTATCATTTGAAATTAATTTAAGCCAATTATGTGCTGACTTTAAATTTGTAATTATATTTTCTTTGATTTACCCACATCTAAAAAAATGACCAAGCCATGTTAAACATTTATCTTAACCAAATGCCTTGAAACACAAAGACAGTTAAGGGAGTAGGATAAGGGAGATATATGGGGGAAAATGGGGGGGATTTAAATTTTAATTGGTGCTCCAGAAATAAAGTGGAAAAAAAATCACAAAACCTAGAAGTTGATTGTTGATTTATTATTTCTCGTTTCTTGTATTACTCTTGGTATGAAAATATGATTATTCATTCAATAAAAAATTAAAAAAAAAAAAAAC
>JAODPA010124248.1:0-17663 GCA_025585075.1 Nepenthes mirabilis
TACATGAGTTCATTACTTGGCCAGCAAATATCATTTGGACTAAGTACTTCCAAATTATAGGCTCCCAGGGTCGATTCTTTTCCATTGGAGCCGCTGCTGCATCCTACGCAAATAAAATTTGTTTAAATTTTATAAATAAATTTCCGGATTTGTTCAGATGATTTGAACAAAAAAGGATGTGGCTTAGAAAAATAAGAGGTCAGAGTCGGTCAAATTCAGGGCTAAGTAGGAACGGGTCGGATTATTCGAAGGAACAGTGGGGTTGGAATTAGGAAATAGATCTTCAGATGAAACGTAGGTTTAAGGAGGGTTTTAGACGGCTACGCCGTTCTCCTCATTCTTCAAATTTCCTCTATTTCATCCCGTATTCAAACTGTTTTCTGCAAATCTCATTGCTAAGATTGGTTTATGCTCGATTATCAGCTTGCGCCGGTTCTCTGGGTAATCCTTCAGAAACTTTGAATGTCTAGGCTTTTACCTTACTCGAATTTTTCTAATCTGAAATGATTTCTCTCTCACTATTCACCAATCTATAAATTTCTACGTAAACCGTCTAAAGATGTGGAGCAAGACTACAAAATTCACTTTTTTGAGGAAGCTGAAAATCTCGCTGGAATCCTCTTATAGCTTATGCTCTATAAGATTTTCTCAAGATCCATTTATTTCTGCTAATACTAGACATTTTCAAAACCAAAATATAATTAATTCTTGCCACCAATTGATGGATTTTGAAAAAAATGGAGGATCATCATCTCAAAATGATGTATTCGGCAGATCCAAATTCGTATATTCCACAAACCCTTTTAGTATTTCCGGGTTTTATCGTTACCCCAGGTGTTATGCCAGTGTTGCCGAGGCAATTGCCACGGCATCTTCTGAAGAAGAAGATGAAATTCGTGAATTAGTTGAAGAGGTTAACAAGGACGTGGAAAGAGAATCACACGCGGCGAAGGAGCCAAAATTGATTGGAGGAATGGGGAAATGGAAGTACGATATGTTAAGGAGGAGGCAAGTGAAGATGGAAACGGAAGCATGGGAAGAAGCAGCGAAGGAATACCAAGAGTTATTGGTGGACATGTGTGAGCAAAAGCTTGCCCCAAATCTGCCTTACATGAAGTCACTGTTTCTGGGTTGGTTTGAGCCGTTGAGGGATGCAATCTTGTCTGAGCAGGAATTGTGTAAGCAAGGGAAGAATCGCGGGGCTTATGCACCCTATTTTAATCAGTTGTCCGCTGATATGATGGCGGTTATCACCATGCATAAGTTGACGGGCTTGTTAATGACTGGTGGTGGTCATGGAACAGCCAGGGTGGTTCAAGCTGCGTCCAATATTGGTGAAGCTATTGAACAAGAGGTAGGTGAGCTTATGAGTGTTGATCTTACATTGATATTGCAGTGATATCTTGCTGTTTAATTCGAATAGCATATTTGTAAATTTGCTGGGTTATGAACTTTTCACTTCCTTTTGTTTTTCATGTAATTTGTGTCTGTGACCTGGGATGTTAGTTCATTTTGATATTGGAATTTGAATCTCCTAGTCATTTAGCTGAGGTGTATAGTGCTTCGTTGTTCCTTTAAGTAATGATCTGTGAGAAAATTTCATCAGATGATGCCAAGATGGCATAAAGCAGATATGAGAGAGAATATATAACCAGAGAAGTGAACATATGGCATTGAAGTATCTTGAAAATTTACCGGGAGAGCTTGAAGAGGATGATGACTGTGTCCAGAGACAAAAGGGATGAAGGCACTCATATAATAAATTTAAATCCTATGTTAAAGGCGCGCCTCAAGTGCGCCTAGGCTCGCCAAGGCCCGGGGCTTAAAGCCTAGCGCCTCAAGACAAGTTTGTGTCTTGAGCATCTTATAGAATTTTTTGTTCAAAAAAAAATTAAATTATTTCTTTTTAAATTAAACTATTATGTTTAATTGTTACTTTTAATAATATTTATGAAATTGAGATTAATACGCCCATGCAAACAAGACAAAAGAAACGTCTGAAGCTCTGATGCGAAAAGGACAAGTCTTATTCATAAAAATGAGTTTATGTACAAGTATGACAGAATAAGAAAAAGGAACGGCAATGTCATGAGGGGGCCTCTTGACTCTCTCCTCCGATGACCTCTTGAACTCTCAAGGGTCCCGCCCGGTCCACCAGAATTGGCTCCTCGGGCGTAAGAGGTCCACCTTCAAGCCCTGCCTGAGAAGGTACAGGGAAAGGCCTATCAGCAACGCCATATAAGTCTTCGACGCTCAAGGCGCTAGCATTCCTAGGATCGAGGACGGCCACAGGAAATTGTGGACGGACCAGTCGCGCCACTCGGCGGCACATACGAATGCCGTCCCAGAACTTGCCCTCCAACACCGGTGCCATCTCAACAATCTGCACAGATGTCCTCAACCTCTCTTCCTGGCGAAGGATCCGATCCTGAAGGAGGCCCTGCCGAAGCTGCAGAAGCTTGACAGTGTCCTCCAAAGAAGCAATATTCTCCTTAGCTTCAGCCAGCTCCGCCTCCGCTCGCTGCACGGCCTCATGGGCAGCCCTCGAAGACCCCATTTCCAGACGGGATTGAGCGATCACACCCACCAGCCAGCTAAGGCCCCTGATCAGGCCCTGGAGCTGCAACAGAAAGGTTCATCAGAATACAAACAGATGGGAACAAAACAGGGAAAGAAACAGAGGATTACCTTAGAAACGAGAGGATCGTCCCCTGTGCTGCATTCCCCATGGATCTCGGACTCCTGCAGACCACTCCTAGGCCCCGCAGGCGCCGCCTCAGATGCGGACTCAGCGGCTATAAAAGACACTGATGAGCCTGCCTCAAAATCAGCGTCCCCAAAAAACCCGGACGACCGCTCGGCTTCAACCATGGCCTGGGACTCGGAAGGATCGGGAGATATGAGCTCATCGACACTTAGGTCCTCAACTTCCGCCACCTCTTGGATCGTCTCGGCCGTCATTCCCCTCTCAGAGTCCACCATGACGCTGCCGCCTCCTATGTCCTCGGAAGGGTGATCAACCCTGTCCGAGACGTCACCAGGCAGATCAGCGGGAGCTCCGAAGACGGGATCATCACTGGGGGGCTGGGCATCCGGGGGCCCCGCAGCATGAACAGGCGCCTCCACGGGTGCAGCAGGAAGATTAGCAGTGGAAGTGAGGGCAAGACCTTCAGATCTCGAGGATCCCGGAGGAGGGACTCCAATCCTCGGCCTCTTGATTAGAGGGATGTCATTATCATCGTCGTCACAGGAGGGCTGGACGTCCGGAAGCTCCACCACCTGGATAGATGTCCCCGAGGGCTCAGCAAGATTAGCAGTGGCAGTGAAGGCGAGACCTCCAGACCCCGAGGACTCGGGGAAAGACCCAGTCCTCGTCCTCTTAGGCAGAGGAGCAGCTACGTCATCGCCGCTCAAGTCGTCGATGTCAAAATCAGTATCATCACTGGAGGAGACACCATCAACGGGACCTCCAATCCTCAGTGTCCCTGCCCTCATCCTCGGTCTCTCCTTGGCCTTTACGGAAGGAGCTGTGCCGGAAGCCTCATCCCGCGGTCCCCACTTGGCTTCCGCGAATTTCTCAGGAGACAGCCAGATGTTGCGCTTGTTCAAATGAAAGGTCCACAGATTGGCCAGCACCAAGTCTGTGTACGCCTTCACATTCTCCCTGTCCTCCCTCGAAGAGTCAGAGCTGTACTGGCTAGCCACTTTCCCCCACTTAAAAGGGATAGCCCAGTGCTCGTGGACGCCCAGGAAGAAAAACTTATCCTTCCACCGCTTCGTGGAGTCCGGGTTACCTCCGCACAACAAAGAAAATTCCGGGCGGGGAGTCATTACAATCCAGTCAAGGTTCTGTGTGAAGCGGAACATCACCTTGACTGTAAGAGCGTTCAAGAGCTTCTCATGACATCGGAAGAAGGCGCACAAGGACACCAGGTACCTGACTGCATTTGGCTGAAGCCTGGCAAGAGGCACTCCAAGCGCCCTCATAATGTCATATAGCTCCTTCGCGATGGAAAACCGTATCCCGCCTTTGAGGTGGACTTCATAAACAGTAATGAAGCCGTTCGGAGGGTACAGTGCCCTATCGTGCGGCTCCGGAATCATCATGGCCGTAGACTCAGGGATTCTATATCGAGCTCGAATCTCCGTAAGCTTGTCGAGTGTCACCGTGGAGGCAATATCTCTCACTCCTGGCGCCATGAACGCCGAAAAACAAAGGTGAAGAAGAAACTCAAACGAAGAAAAAGTGAAAAGCCCTAATGCACAGAGGAGGAAATGAAGAAACAGGCGCGAAGATGAAAAAATCAGGGCAAGGAGGTGTTTAAATAAACCCTGGAGTACAAAAGGCGCACTCATTACCCTTGCCACACGTCGGCCGGCCATTTGTTTCAGAGGAATGATGGCCTTTCCTTCCCCAGGCGCCTGTCAGCGCGTCACATCAGCCAAATGCCGCATTTAATGCTCACAGAGAAGCGAAGTGACGACGACAGAAAAGCCTCGGACCCAGAAGAGGTCCTGGGATCACCTCCCATCAAGCTCAACGCAGCACTCGCCACAAGGACACACGTACTCGAACGGACGACTTCTCTAGCGTGCCAACGACTTCATGCCAAACGACCGAGAACTTCGGGCCCTTTGGCATGGGGGGCTATGTTGGGCCCCAGTATAAAGGCCCATAAAAACACGGCTCAGAAAAGAAGCCCAAATGAGAGGCCCAGAGATGCTCTCGTAAGCTAAGGAAATCAGAACGGCCTGCAAGGCCCAAGACAGAAGCCAATGACCCAAAGACCAAGATCACTGCGGGGGGCCCAAGAGGTCCCGTCCGCTCACAGGGAAGCTCGAGGACAATGCTAGCAGCACCCAAGTGCACGGACACGGAAAAGACCGAGAACTCTAGAAGCCCTGCTGAGTCTCAAAATCGTCCGAGAAGTCAAGAAGAGGCTCCCGGACTTTCCCCAGAAGACCCTCCAAGAGCTGCTCCCTCTCATGAGTCCACGAACTCGGGAGGAACATCACACCTGGACGAGGACTGCTCATTCACGACCGGGAATGCCAGCTAAGCAATCTTGCAGATTCCCAAGGAAACCTGCAACCACTGCCAGTCGCCGTCTCAGCAGTGCACGCCTAGTCAAATCAAGACTGTCACTCAGACCCTGCACTCGCAGGCCTACCAGCGGCGCTAGCCGCGTGCCACTCCGCCTACCTCAGCAGCAATAAATGCAGCCAGCAGGCCCGGCCATCCGATGGCCGCCACGTGCCTCCTCCCCAATGGCTCATTCTCCTCTATAAATACCCAACGAGGCTCCATTCAAAGGGACCTCCGGGTAAGTTCTCACTCTCACAGAGAACTCTCACAGAGACCACCCTAAAGAGATCTCCAATGAGAGTGGCAAAGACTCCCAGCGAGCATAGCCTTCTAAGAAAGAAACACAAAACAATAGACAAGGAAGGGATTAACCCTCACAATTGTACTCTGTAAAGATTTCAACCCAAATAGTGAAGCACTTTGAAGGCCCTGAGCCTCGTGGTTTTTCCTCCCCACTTAAGAGGAGGTTTTCCACGTAAAGGACCCGGTCTCAATCTTCCTCTCGCATCCAACACCTTAACACTTGTGTTGCCTGGAAACCACGCATCCGACTGGACCTCGCCAACCTCTGCATCTCTCGGACCCCGTTGATCCAGAACGCAACACATATTTTATAAATAGATGTCTCACTACTATCAGGCCCATGTCTTGCGCCTAAGCCGCACTTTCCCATGGACCCCTGCACCTTGATGCGCCTTTGATCAGTTATCTCTGAATCTTTGATACCTTTGGCACTTATATATAATAATTTTGGCACTTTTAAAATTACTCTGGTACACCTGGGACACAAGGGGCTCCTGAACATCACCAGATGTTGTTTAATAAAACAAAATGGCTCGTCCTTGTTCTAATTTTTATGTGTATTGACATACATATGTTTGGGTTGTATAATTTATTTGAATTTAGTAATCATTGCACAACTAGTGGCCAATTTTGATGAATCAGAAACATGTTTTGTTATGTCACCAGGCTAGAATACAGAGATTCTTGGAAAAGACGAAGAGAAAGAATGCAACAAATAGCAAACCTGAAGGTGAACCCGATGACGAGGCTAAAGCGCAAGAGAGATTGAGGAAAAAAGTTGCCAATCTAATGAAAAAGCAAAAAGTGAACCAGGTTAGGGAAATAGTGAAAGAACATGACAATTCAAAGCCTTGGGGCCAGGATGCTCAAGTTAAGGTCTGGACATTATTCTCTCTTTCTTCACCCTGTTGAGTTTTGGATTTATCACGTTCATCCCCATTTTAATATATATGCCGTATCACCTTTTTGCATGTTTTCAGGTCGGTTGCCATTTAATTCAGCTGCTGATGGAAACTGCCTACATACAACCTCCTGTAGACCAGCTGGGAGATGGCCCACCCGATATTCGCCCAGCATTTGTACACACCCTTAAAACTGTTACAAAAGACGCACAGTGAGAAAATTTCTGTAACTGTGCTGTTTTAAATTCTCTGTCTCTCCCTTCCGGCCCGTCTTTCAGGCACATGCCACTTGTATATAGACAAATATGATATAGTTTTCTTTCAACAGGAAGGGAAGCAGGAGGTATGGAGTTATTGAATGTGACCCACTGGTTCGCAAGGGCTTGGAGAAAACTGTAAGTACATGACTTTTCAAGGTTTCCTCGGCTTTGATTCATTGTTTGCTGGCAAGTGCAGTTAAATCTGAAAGCTTCTAGTTGTGGAATAAACAAGGCAAAAAAGCTTCCTGCTTGCATATGTGGCTTTTCCGAATAATAAATAGCTTGCTTTTTGCTGTCCAAGCAGGCTAGGCACATGGTGATTCCTTATATGCCAATGCTAGTCCATCCATTGAACTGGACAGGGTATGCAAATCTTTTCTTAATTATTTCAGTTATTGTCCATTTGTTAGGCTTGACTGTTAATCATTGCTGGCATTTTTTTTTAAAGCTTTTCATAGGCCGAGTGTTAATTGTGATGCTTTTCTTAGGCTGAATATTAATGTTGATTTGCTGTTATAATGTCTCTGAATTTCAGAAAATTGTTCACTACTAACATCGGTGTTAACGGTTAATATAGCGACATGAATAATTTATAGTAAAAGTTAAAAGGTTCTCGTGTCACATGAAAAATTTTCAAATGAATTATAATAAATTATTCCAAAGTGTCACTATACTATTGTCAAGATTATGTTTCTTTCTTGGAAGGATTTTAAGAAATTTCTGAAATATTTGTCAGTGCTTCTTGCTGTAATGATTTGTCTTTTTTCTTTTCTTTTCTTGACTTCAGTGTTTTGTAGGTCTTGTTGCGTAGGGTCTTGCATAGGTGGTGGTGGTGGTGGTAGTAGTGGTGTGTATGTTTTGCAGCCTGATGGGCATAGGTAGTAATATTAGTAGTTGAAAGTTCCTCTATAGATAAGGAAAACAAGTTCTCTTCTCAAGATTTAATTTGACCGGTCAATCTTATATACTTTTTTAGGTATGCTCGAGGAGCATATTTATTCCTTCCATCCTATGTCATGCGCACACATGGAGCAAGACAGCAACGGGAAGCTGTCAGAAGGACCCCACTGAAGCAATTGGAGCCTGTATTTGAGGTCTGAAATTCGTCGAGTTGTATCTTCAATATTCTCAGTTGCTTATTATTCGGGCAATGTTGTCACATTCTTTTCCTGTTTGAAGTTGTTTGCATAAATATTCCGTAAAATCAATCTTCTTGCTGATTACCCAGTTCCCTCTTCCCTGGGCAGGGCTTTCTTCGACTAGTGTTAAGTTTACTTAAATGTGTGGGAGGTTGATTCGACTTTTTTCCTAACTGTTGTGTCATGGTTGGTTTGTCATGTGATCAGGCCCTCAATACACTTGGCAATACCAAATGGAGGGTGAACAAGAAGGTGCTTAGTATTGTAGACAGAATCTGGGCAAGCGGTGGCTGCCTTGCTTACCTGATTGACCGTGATGATGTAAGCTACTTCTATATTTTGACCTGCAACTTTTTAGAGGCTTTTGTTTTGTTCTCAGAGGATATTCTCTCTCTTTCCCTCTCTTAGCTGTGGTAGGAAGATATCTATTCCCATCTGTTTTATGTTTCAGCGATACCTTGCTACTTGATCTGAACTTGCTGTTGATAATCTTCTTGTTCTACTTTGTCATTGCAGATTCCTTTGCCAGAGGAACCTGATACAGATGACGAAGCAGAAATTAGGAAATGGAAGTGGAAAGTTAAGACTGTAAAAAAAGAGAACAGTGAGAGGCATTCACAACGTTGTGACACAGAGCTTAAACTTGCTGTGAGAAACTTTCTTAACTGACAATAATTTTCACCTTCTAAATGCTTTGACAATTTTTGAATGGATGGTCATGTTGTCTTCTGAATGGGAATAGGTGGCGAGAAAGATGATGGATGAGGAGGGATTCTACTACCCACACAACGTAGATTTCCGTGGACGTGCATATCCCATGCATCCTCATCTGAACCATCTTGGTTCTGATCTGTGCCGAGGTATCCTTGAGTTTGCAGAGGGACGCCCTCTTGGAAAATCAGGCCTACATTGGCTAAAAATACATATGGCAAATTTATTTGGTGGGGGTGTGGACAAATTGTCTTATGAGGGTCGGATAGCTTTTACCGAGAATCATTTGGATGATATTTATGATTCTGCGGATAGGCCTTTGGAAGGAGGACGCTGGTGGTTGGGTGCAGAGGATCCTTTTCAGTGCTTGGCGGCATGTATGAATCTCACTGGTGCATTGAGAAGCTCATCTCCCGTGGCTTATGTTTCACATATGCCTGTCCATCAGGTACTTCATTCTCAACATGGTGAAAAATAAGCGGTAGAATTCATTTGCCTTGAGCTTTTTTTTACATGCGGGTGTAGAAGGTTCACAAAGTTGCAAGATTTGTTAGTTGACCCAAATTTATATTCTATTAAGGTTGATTCTCCCCTACCATTGACTCCCCTTAAAGAGTTAAAAGTATAGGAAAAGACTAAATGGCTGCATTTCATTTTATGTACCCTTGAAGTTAAGGCTGCTAGTAAACGGAACTCTTTTAGTACAGTTTATAACAAGGTCTGCTTGTGAACTGCTGCCTCCTGTTTATTAGGGTTACTAATATATCAAGTATTAATATATCAAGTATTAGTCAACTGGGAAGAGAGAAGAAAATTCATTACGTAACTCCAGATACTCTAAAGCTGACACAACCTGACAATGTGGTACCTAGTTTGCTTCTTCTGGTTGTGTGGTTATCAAAGACTTATTGAAAGGATGCTCAAGTCTTTTATCAAGTATTTGCATGCTTATATCTGCAGACTTTTTTTTTTTCAAAGACGGACACAGCTTTGCATATGAGTTGTTTTGCAGATTTTTTTTAATTCTTGGGTATATTGATGGTCTAGTACCCTATTTTACTGGTTTAGAAAAATTCAAACTGAGTGAAGCTTATTTCTACGGGTGAGAAGATGGAACTGTTAGTTTTCAGGTAGCCTTATCACAAGTTTGTTTTGTCTTGTTAAAGTTGTGAACAATGAAATATAACAGAATGTCTTATTATTTCACCGTAGTCTGATTGGAGTTGTCATGTTTGACTTGATTTGAAGCATCCAGCTGCACCTAAAATGCTTTCTGATGTTGTTTTGTCTCTCTCTGTTTCCTCTTGTTCTCAAAGGATGGCTCATGTAATGGTTTGCAGCACTACGCTGCCCTGGGCAGGGACAAGGTAATGAACTTCCTAAAATGTGGCTGCTTGATAATTAAGTGTTGTGTTCTGGTTGTTTCCTGATTTGGTCTCTGAAGAAAAACAGTCTTCACCTTTGTAAATATTGATTACACACATGAATGCTCCTTTTTTTCAAAAAGATTATTTGTATATCCCATACTGTTTAGTGAGACATAAACTGGCGTTAAATGTTCTTACAGTATAGCCCTTGCATTCAGTATCGAGGAACTGATCTATATGATATGTTGGCAACTAAGTATTTGGTTATTTTTATCAATAGATATTTTATTTTTATTTGGATATTTTATGATTTTTTGTCCTCGTAATTTACTGACCTTTTATTTTTACCAATCTCTCTCCCTTCTCATCCTCTCAAATAGCTTCTTATGCTTAATATAAGTATTTGAAATCATTTATATTCTCCTAAATTCTGAAGCTTCAATTACATAGAATCACATAAGTTTTCAATTTGGTCTGCTCTCCCTTATAAGTTTTTTAATAAATTGACTTTTGATTTAGCAAAGTAGTTTCTGTTTGGTGCAAGAGTTATTTTTTTTTGGTACAATTTTTTTTTTTAAAAAAAGAGAATAGATTTTCCATTTTTATACCATGTTTCCAATTTTGACACCAAGCAATGAAGTGCTTTCTATAAATCTAAAGCATTTTAGACATTTATTTTGTTATGGCCTTCTCATGTTCACCAACTTGAACTTCTTTCTTTTGCGGTTTATGTTATGGGCCAAATTACACTTCTCATGTTTCCTACTTATTTAATTTGTTCCTTTTGTTTAGCTGGGAGCGGCTGCAGTTAATCTTGTGGTAGGGGATAAGCCAGCAGATGTTTACTCTGGGATTGCTGCTCGGTATGTAATTTACAACTTCTTCAAGGGAAAGAGGGGAAGCTATCAACTTAATGCTGTTAATTTTTAAGAGATATCATGTGCATTCCATGGATTGTAATGTGTGCTGCAAGATATGTGAGAATTGTTGATGTACTAATATAACATGTATGAATGAAATGCATTTTTCTTCTTGGATTGTATTAGATAACTATTGGTCTCCTGCTATAGGGTTCAAAAGATACAACAGCCATCAATGATTTGACACAATTTTTACTGGCAGTATCACCTCTTTGTCAGTTTTAGGCATTCACTTTAAAGTGTTAATAGTGTTGTGGATCTGACCTGTTACGGGATACCTTGAGATTCCTATGATATTGACAGAAAATTGTATGATTGTGTGTAAAGACCCTTGGCTGTTTCCAACTTCCATTTGTTGAGGCTGGATGGCTTTTAATTGAATAATAGGATAGTAAGAGACATAAAATTGTTTGTTTTCCGTCTCTTTGTGTGCTCATATTCTTTGTGGAAGTTGAAAGCTAGTCATTTTATGCGCAACTTACATGATGGCTGTCAGAAAGCTCATGGGAGGACAGAAAGTTTATATCATTCTGATTCTTAAGAGAGGCTGTCTTATAGTACATTATAGGCTTATAGCAGTTCATGTTTCTTTTTGTGACCAGTAGGATATTAAGATTATTCCTCATAAAATTTATTAATCAAGTGGGCAATGACAAGTTATTTCATATGCATTCTGAAGAAGGTTATTGTGCATTTTAAATCTTCAATTACTTTGTGCTGCTGATCAATCTCTCCCAGTTCTCTTGCTGTTGCCCTACAAACACCAAACTAAATGGTGTTCTGTGGTTCATATAGTGGCTTATATACCGAGAAGAATTCATAGCTCAGCATTGAAGGATTCTTTTTTTCCCCATATAATTTTAACAAAAATGAGAAAATTGATCAGGAAATTACATTAGAAATGTTGGGGTTGCAATGTTTTTCTGTTGTGTTAGATGTGGTTGGGATATTCTCATAAGGATTTAATCAAATCACATAGCAAGATGTATTAGATTCTGTAATGCGAGGAGGAAGTAACAGTGTTATTGATCTTGTCACTCATGTTGCTGTCATGCAGAGTTCTTGGTATAATGCGCAGAGATGCACAGAAAGATCCTGCAACTGATCCCAATGCAATGCATGCAAGGCTTTTGATCAATCAAGTATTCAATCATTCTTGTATTATCAGTTCTGGATGTTGATATATTATTATTCATAGCATACTGCAATTAAGTTTCTCGGTCAAACCATTAGTATGACATGTCAAAAATGTGGGTTTTATCATAAACCTTTATTTAAATACCTTAGATTTTACCCCTTCTCTTTAATTTTCAATTCAATATTTTCTGCTGCTGCTTTTGTCCCCCTCATAATCTTGCTTGTATTCTCTTCTTCTATGTGAAACACATCAGGTTGACAGGAAGTTGGTGAAGCAGACTGTTATGACTTCGGTTTATGGCGTCACTTATATTGGTGCACGTGATCAAATAAAGAAGAGGTTAAAAGAACGTTGTGCCATTGCAGATGACAATGAGCTCTTCGCTGCATCTTGTTATGCTGCAAAAGTAAACATCATAAGCTATAGTGATTTTGATTTTGATGGAAATGAATTATGTTATTGTGCTATATCAGATTGCTCTATGTTGTAAAATTTAGTAGAAAGAAAACTGAAATTGTTCAATATGATCTTTCTCTTTCATGCATGTTATGTCTGATTTTGTTGTGTGTTTCACTATCTTGCCCTGCATGGCAGACTACCTTGACTGCTCTAGGAGAGATGTTTCAAGCAGCACGAAGCATCATGAGCTGGCTTGGTGAATGTGCAAAGGTGTGTATGATTTATATTTGATGGATCTATCTCTGCTCCCTATCTACTCAGAGTTATTATAGATTTTCTGAAATTGTATCTTCTTATATCAACTTGAAGTGAAGAAGCTTTAATAATAAAGATCTCTATTTATCCGCTATTTGAATAGGAAGAGATTCTTCAACCAGAAAGACTCTCCCAAGAAAGAAGCTCATTCTGAACCTATGGCATGACCAAGATAATCTTATTAACCTTTGCATTTAAGTCTTATCAGTTCTTTAATGTTGGAGGAACTTTCTTGTTTGGCCTTTTTTTCTTTCTTTTTTTTGTCAGGGGTTCCTTCAGCTACTAACAATGGAAATTGATTGTGAACAGATAATAGCTTCTCAGAATCAGCCTGTACGATGGACCACCCCTCTTGGCCTTCCTGTCGTTCAACCTTATCGTAAATTGGGAAGACATCTTGTAATACTCTAAAACACCTTAATGTGAATTAGGAAAGCCATCTTTAATATTCTTATCAAATGTAGTTTACATGGACATTCTTTTTCTCTGCCCGGTCATTTTTGTTTGTGTTAAAATTATCCTTTGAGCTTTGATCATTTTCTGAACTTGTTGGTAAACTTGATACAGATTAAGACTTCACTTCAGGTGTTGACACTTCAACGTGAAACTGACAAGGTAATCTGCTCCATCCGCGCCCTCTTTTGTTAGGTTGATGGGTGTTTTTTTTCCTTTTTTATTGAGCTATAAAACAGGCTGGCACATGGATACTGACACTCTATGACATATTGTAATAATTGTGTTTGTTGTGGTTAGACTTTGGAACATTTAGAGTGAATTGATAAAAAATATTTTAAAATTACTTTTGTTCTTGGAGGATATTGAACTAAATATGTAGAATGACAAAAGTAGATTTATATATTTGACCTCACTCAGTAGAATTTAAGACTGATGTTGTTGTTGTTTATCATAATGGTTATGGTGAGAAGCTTCCATGAATCAATAGACTCTACATGTCACTGAATCCTTCTGCTGCCGTTCTTCCAGTCTTGTTTGAATATTATCCTCAATCCTTTTGCTCCGTCACAATTTCAAAGTTCCTTCTGCTCATAAAGTTCTTATTTGACGATTCACCGCAGGTCATGGTTAAGCGACAGAGAACAGCTTTTCCACCAAATTTTGTCCACTCTCTGGATGGGTCCCACATGATGATGACTGCTATTGCCTGCAAACGGGCAGGCTTAAATTTTGCAGGTTTTGAAACTGTGGCTTGGGTTTCCTTGATTCTTCTCTTGTGGCAAATCTGCGTCTCTGGTACTCATGCTCTCATGCCCATGTCCTTGTTACAGGAGTCCATGATTCATATTGGACGCATGCATGTGATGTTGATGAAATGAACAGGATACTGAGAGAGAAGTTTGTTGAACTCTACGAATTGCCTATATTAGAGGATGTAAGTGCTTCTCATCTACTCTATACAACACTCTGTAGATTCAGTTCTCTCTCTAATCTTCTTTTAGCAAAGGAAATTTCTTGTTGATTCATGCAGTGCAAATTGCTTATTGTTATGCTCTGGCTGCATTTGTATCAAATTCACATATGCAGGAACAATCAGATGTGGACTATGCTTCCGCCAGAAATTTACTTACCATCTTATGGATTTGATTGTGAAAAAACCTTAGGGTACACCTTTTAGACACTCTCCTGACATCATCCTTGGGTGACGTAGCCTGCCATCTATCCATCCATACTAACGGACATGCACAATAATTAATAAATGGATGGGACATCACGATAAAATTGGTCACTGAATGCATTTTGCCATGGCAATGGGGAATTTCTTCTTGTTTGTGAGTGACCGTGGCTTGCAGTGGCAGAGGCCTTCAGTTTTCCAATCCCCACTAAGTGAGATATGGAGATACTCCCTAGCCCCTTGGTCGATAAAGCTTTTGTCATCTAAATTTCATAAATCTATATGCACCACTGATTAAGGGAGAGTTTGCCATTGCTTTTGAGAAGTGCTTTTGGGCGTTTGGTTAAAAAAAAGCTTGGCATGAAAACTGTCAAAAAGACCCTGATCAACAAATATGAAACCTTGATTAGCTTTTTAATTTGATGTTTTTATGGAAGACCCAATTTGTAGCTTTTTCCAAAGGCTATTCTAATCATTCTGATAGTGTCATAGTTTTCAACAGTTGAAAACTACTGGTGATATGTATTATTGATGGGATAACAAAATTCAAAATCTTCACTATGACCTGAGTCATTGGTGGTTGTCCAGTTCCCATAAGGGAATATATTTATGCTGGCCATGGTGTTTGAAGATACATGTCTTAGCTCACTCCATGGTGATTTAACTTTCTTCGAAAGAGAAGATAGTCAAGATATGTGATCAGCTTAATGGTAGCTGGCTGCTATTATGCTAAAGAAACCTAAATGGAAAAAATAGGGCAGAAAAAGAAAATAATGACAATTTTACAACCGACTTGATCTTAATTGAGTCACATTTATGTTACTTGAAAAATGTACTTGCCCATGTTGAGTCTTTTTAGTATCCTGCCATTTTTTATACCTTATACTTCCGAGAGTGAGAATTCCATTATAGCAACTTAAACGGTCAGTATCTCCTGAGAAATGTACTTGCCTAGGTTTTGTCTTGTTAGGCTCATCCCACTTTTTTTCATCCCTTATAGTTCTAATAGTATGGATTTTATCATGGCAAATTGGATGGCTAAAATTATGACAAAATATTAAAATGTGTTGGATTCATTTTCTTGTTTTAACCTTTCAAATGGTCGGGATGAAATTTTTGTCATTGGGATTATGAGAGGATTTTAAAATGGAAAGACTGTAATAGCTCCCCCCCCCCCCCCCAACTATAGCTAGATGTGGTGGACATCAGCTGTTCTGAAACTCCATTGTCATTGTCATTAAATTGTGAATAAGTAATCTCAATTTCATTACATTTTTCATCACGAGGCACTTAATCTTTGTGCAGTTGTTGGAGAGCTTCCAAAAGTCCTTCCCAGAATTAAGGTTTCCTCCTCTACCAGAGCGTGGAGATTTTAACTTAAGAGAGGTCATAGATTCTCCCTATTTCTTCAACTAAGCGCAAAGCCTGATTCCTAAGTGGCTGTCGCCATAATGTCAGTTCTCCACAAGTTGTTCCCAGACGGAAAATAGATCTGCTAGCAGATTCACGGTTCCTTCATCGACGAGTAAGATGGAATAAACGAACCTCCTTTCCCCCATGTGGGAAGAAAATTGAACAAGGTTAAAGAGAGAGTCTGCCTGTTTGATTTACAGTGCTCACACATCATGCTCAACTACCTCGGTCCAGATTTTCCTTGAAGAATTCACCAAGTAGGGTTTCCGATGCATCCTTTTTTAAGAGCAGTATTTAGGGGAAATTGACTTGTTACCTTCGTGGAGGTACTTGTGTTGAACCATTTGGTCTTAAATGTAAGCAGCTGCCGTGGCACATTTTAAGAAGCCAACGGACTGTCGATTGTGGAGGCCTATTCAGATTGATTACCGCGGGGACCAACAGCTTCCCTTTCACACTTTGGGAGTGCTAGAGGATCAGAGTCGAATTAATGAATCAGAGCGGGTTCTCAGTCAAACTTATAGAAGAGCTCTAGTTTGTTGCCATAAACAAACTCAGATGACCCAACACAGATTTACAGAATAAAGTTGACAGAACTCCTGCGTGAGTTTTGGCCAAATTTTGGGTCGTGATCTTGTCTTATGTATACCTTTTTACGGCAGAATTTACCTCTGTAATTCTTTTCTGTAACCGGGAATGTTGTATAATGGTCTAATGAAGGATAATTTTTTTTTTTATGCTTGATTTATAGTTGTGAACAGACTGCTAATTCTGTTGCATTTGGTTAATATATGGAACATCACCTTGGTTTTGTCGTACTTCATGGAAGATTATATTGCCATAATTGCTTCTCTAAAGATTGCAAAACAATTATAGCTTTCATGGGAAATTGCAGCAATCAAGGATGACTTAGGTAGCTGGAAGAAGAAGTCTTCAATTTCATTAATTGAAACACTTGTATTTACTGAGTTGTATCTAATTATAGAGATGACTACACAAATTAGTCAAGTGTAGTGTATCTGCACTTATGTTTATGTGCAAGCTGTCCATTTGGAGAAACTTTGATTGAGTTCCTTTGGTACCTCTAGAATTTAAATTCGAATTGATTTTATTAATTGTACCATTTTGATAATAGTAAAAATAAACCACATAAATTTATTTTCTTATGTGTCCAAATTCATGCATAAAAGAAAGCAACAATATCTTTTAATTGGGTTATATGGATTTGAAAAGGCAGATGTTTGGGCAAGAACACAATGCCGGGAGGCAATTGCTTTTAGCAAATCTTATTTAAATTCTATTTAGTATTTTGATTTCTGTTTATTGAATTTTTGACCCAATAAAATCAATAATAAAGGTAACTAATAAGCTAATAATTATCGATAAGATTTAATTAATTTTATGTTGAAATCTGACGAGTCAGATTTGTGGGAACATCTGAGGAGTATTTTAGTAATTCTTTCATTTTAACTCGACGCCTCATGCATGCACTCTATCCATTATTGATCGTGCTATTAAATTCTTTCTAATAATTTTAACAAACATTTAAACAGAAAAATGTAAAAATAAATAATAAATTTGGGTTTGAACTCCTTTTACCACAAGCATTGATGCTTTTACACCTCAACAACTTGAACTCTTCTTCACTCTCATCATGTGGCTGCCCCTCCCCATTCATAAACCAAAACTAAATCATATCTTATCATTTATCAAGAATTAACTCAAAGAGAGAGGGAGAAATTAATTAGTAGCCTTGGTTCATCCTCCTACCCACCCCCATTTTAATGATTTCTCTCTTCACCAGTTGATTCCCTTCTCCTTCTATTCAAGGGTTATTGGCCACCCCCTTATGCTTTGTTGTTGCTATTTTATTCCCTAAACTTTGCGAGACATTATGAGTTAGAGAAAAGCAGAAAAAAATATCTGTCGTATCTTTTTTTTTTTTTTGCATTGGATCAATCATTTTATGGGATCGTTGTAATATATTTGAGTAGCAGTGGTGGTCGGTTGTGTTATATTCATCTAAAAAAGGATTGATTTAATCCCTCTGAATTATAGTCATTGGATATTTAATCGAATA